>JAJJWW010010624.1:0-284902 GCA_023531295.1 Papaver armeniacum | reverse complement strand
GAAACTGACTTTGTCACATCCATTTTACTTATGTGGGAGAAATAAATCTGATGAAGGAAGGATAGCGCTCAGTGCCTAAAAAACAATTGACTAACCCAGATCCGTAAGGTAGTTCAGCAAACGAGGTATTTGGAAGAGAAATTAGATACTGAACACCCTGTTGAGACGAACCCATGACCAACATAAAAAAAGCTAGCACTTTCGAAGTTTGAAATATTAGCCGATTTGAGTTAGCATCTCCAGGAGGAGACGTAGATACGCCTGCCGACGAAAATACGAATGTACAAAACAGTGCTAGTATTTGGACCTGATTCACAAAAGCATCCTACTGTTACGAACTATGAACAAAATGATCATACTTCCGTTAAAAGAGAGTTAAGTGGTGACTCACTGATTAAATATGTTAATGAAATTACCTATGTCGCTTCATATTTATCCCTCCATACACAATTTTAATTTTTTTGACGGTGATGCTATTTATAGGTGGTGGTGGTGCCGCTTACATATCGTTACACCGCATTCAGGATCGTAAAACCGCATTCAGGTTCGTTACACCGCATTCAGGATCGTTACACCGCATTCACCTAAAGGGTTCACCGCTTCCCCTTCGGGGTCTAGCAGAGATTCTTAAGCTTCTACCACCACCACCGCTTCATCACCACCACTTCAACCAATTAGTTAACTAGGAAGGGTATTTTGAGGGAGGGTATTTTCGGAAAAGATAACACCGTTTTATTCAAAAGTGTTAAATCGGATGGGAAAAGACCATTTTGTTAATGAATTACAAAAGTATGATCATTTTTTTGACCGAATTACAAAAAACATGACCATTCTGTAACTGGCCCTTTTCTTAATCTTAAAAAGGGAATATGACAAGAAATATACATCGGTGGCGTGTTGGTATGCATGGTGTGCATAATCTTTATAATCCGAGTGATGCCGCGATGCAAGTTTTAAGTATATGCTCACCACAAGCACATAGACAACCAAAGCGCAGGCAACCAGAGTCCAAACATAGGTAGCAAGTTATAATTTGTAAGTGGATCATGCCCAAAATGAGGAGAGGAAAATTATTATTTTTTTGAAGCATTAAGTTAATCGGAGATGGAAGACAATTCAGAAGGTGCTAGGAAATTTGAAAGCATCAAACCAAAGATGAAAAATTTGAAAGCATCAAACCAAAAATGAAATGGAAGAGAAGGAACGGTTTGGCGGATATGTTACATTTCAGGCGGTCTCCAACCAGCACGGGGTATTAGTCCTGATCCTAAATCCAAGTCGTATTTTAGATTCCATCCAGCGTACCCGGTGTCCATCACGGCTGCCAACAACTGTGTTATCCTGCACGATCATTTGTAAGTGACCCTTACAAACATCAAAGTAACGGACCATCACTACTTCTTGATCAACTTCAAAATTCTGATATAAAAAAAAAACTTCAAAATAAATTAAAGAGCCTAACGGTCATTTAGTTCATATAACCATTCCAGTAAACACATGTATCTGAAAAAATCTCTCTGCAAATCTTCAAAGAGGAGGTTTGGGAAGAGCGGATTTCATTTTGATGACCACCTCGTATTCCCCATAAACTTATGACTTGATAGAAAGGTGATTTCGATGGATCGAAAGCCAAACAGAAGAAATGCTCTCTCTATTTGTACGACTCCTTCTCTCCCTCTCACCTGATTTCTTCTCGGCCGTCTTCTCTTTTGCCCGTTGTATTTGTCTGGTAGTTCCTCAACGGCTAGTTTCTACCGAGTTCTGACCGGCTGGCTCAAAAATCCAGCAACCTTCTTCCCTCATGAGTTCCCCACTACCATGAACCCTGAATCCCTCCTCATTCCCGGTGCTTAATCTCTTAACCCTTTTGTTTCGTTGATTCTCATGGAATCCAATCAGGAATCTCATCACATTAATCATCACAGTAATCATCACAGAACTCACAATCACAGAGAAATTCGCACAATCTCAATCACTACAACCTTTGAAACAAGTCATTATGTCACTATGAAAAGGAATCATATGGAGACCACTCAAAAGCTTCATCAATGTGGTTGTAACTGCCTAAACAACTTCACAAGCACTCTCACTGGAAATAAGGAAGACCATAACTATTTTAACAAGGTTTCTACCATACCAAATCTTGAAGAGATCAATTGGAATTACAGACTAAAGATCTTAAAGTAAAGACCATTACGGGTTATCTGCTAACCTATGATTCGCTCAAATCATCCATCTATGCTCATCTAAGCATTGGCCATCTCAAAATCTACTACCTCTGCTTGTTCTCAAATTCTATTTCATCTCATCGGAAGCTACTTTTTATCATTTTAATTACCCCTAAGAGTGATTTAGTAAGGCTCACTACTCTTACTGTTTGGGCTAGCCCCATTTGTCATAAGCATTTTAGCATACACTTGCATACTAATACATTCCATTTAATCAAAGCTTCTACTCATTCTAGTTTAAGCATTCACATTCATAGCAAAACCCAAATTAAGAAAATCAAACTTTGTTGCCTTAAAAATCTTACAGATAATTGTCTTCTTAAATTAGTTCAAACCAAAAGTAACATGTTCTTCAAAATAGTGACAACATCGGCCACTTCCAAAAACCAAAAAATCATCCATTGTCTGTTGAAGGAACTTGATCTAGAAATTACCTGGTTAGACAGAATTAGCTATGCTTTGACCAACACCTCGCAGCCCTTGTCGAGTTCGTACTCCTTGCACTCTATCTGGACGTACAGGTGGATAGTTTCGTACTCCTCTTCGCCTTGCAGATCCCGGCCTTTCAGACACTCCTAATGGTGCTACACTTGGTGCTGGTGGTGTTGGTACTCCCGGTGCCTCTGCTGGTTCTGGTATTGGTGGTGGATTCACATCCCCATAACCAGCATTAGTTACTGCTGCGACTTCAACTGCAATTCGACTAACCACAGGACACAACATATCGAGATGAGGAAACAATATGGCCTGAAGAGGAAGAGCAATTCTTGCATTCCTGCGAATTTCTGCCCTAACTGGAGCCGGCATCACATTAGAAAAGAATCCCTGACGCACTCCACCAACAACCACATATCGATCTCCAACAAGAACAACACCTTCATTCACCACATACTGCCCAATTTGGGGATGAGATGCATATAAAACCCAGCCATCATTCACACTCCACCCATGGTTTGGCTCTTGATTTGCAGCAATGGGTGTTGGAGGGGGTCTCTCACCTGGATCCTCATCAGCCACAACCTCTTCATCGTCATTAGCAAAACTACCACTCCCACTCCCAATCTCATTCACACTATTCTGGAATACTATTTTCCCCTCATCTTTCCTTTTAGTCCCCTGCACATCAACATGAATACTACCTTGAGAAACAGTTTTCCTTCCCATTTGAAGCCTTGCATGGCGCTTCAGACATCATCATCAACAAACAAATTAGTACATGCAAATCTTCAACAAATCAATTGGTACAATGAGATTAAAGCTAAAATTGAGTACATGCATGTGATTGAGTTCTCTGATTTCCATTGGCTCCATAACCCTCCCATGTCCTGGTGGAATTTGATCATACATCTGCTCCATTTTCACTCGTCGATTGTAGCGCAAATTCTCCCAGTGCCAATTGAAATTGCGAGTATAGTTGATAGCCTCTCGGTCATTGGGGAATGCAATCCCATATGGCAAACTGGAAATTGGATGGTTGGGATTGTACTCAAAGTACGCTCTTGCAAAATCTCTGGAGTCTCCTCAACAATGCCATCTTCATTATAAAACACTCGAGGCATTTTCGCCACTCTCTTCTATGGGAAGATCTCCCTCTCTGGTTTCTTTGTCTTATAAAGAAGAAGGAAAAAAAATGAAGAGTTGCCTCTTAGAATTATTTTTTATATTTCGGAAAGAGCAACAGGCTTGAAGTTATTACCGTCAAAAGTAATCGCTTCACGCTACCCTCTCAACACTTCCCATTTAAGACGTGTTAATCAAAGGCAAAGCCGATCGGGTCATGTCTATAGACCATCATTACGCCTATAAACCAATCTTAATGAACTGCTCTATGCAGTTGGCTCCACTTGGCATGTCTAACCACCACGAACCATGCAATACCTCCCCATCCGATGGTAAGCATGCCAATGGCACTGGTTTATCTACAATTCACTTCTCTAATGGGCTATATGATTTTGATCATGATGGTGTTCTAAAGCCCAGGAAATTTAACCTACATTGAGCCCACCCGGTCCTTTTACACGGGCGATCTCTCTCGGATCACATTCTGGCATACAATCAATTCTACAACATGCCCAAGTACACGTTCAAAGATAACATTACCAACAGAGCAGGTAATCAGGTAAGCTATAATTACAATCTTTGTGATAACCCAGCTGCATTGTCCTTTACTTGCGGGTCTCTTTCCAGGGTACCGTTAGCCACCAAAAGACAAGATTACTGCACCAAATTCAATTTCTTTGGTCTCTATTGGCTCCAACACGCCATGCATCACCTTTCTTGGCATAGTTTATGATCAAAACCTAAAATGAGGGTATAACACTCTGTGTACAACATCCAAAAACTCTCACCCGTGATTCTATTTCAAAATAAAGCATGCATGCTTTTCCTCTCTCTTGAATCACCTCCCTTTACCTATTTCTTTTACAGTGAACATCACACACCACTACACCACTTCCTCAAACTGCTTTCCTACCTTCTCATGGCTTCTTCTTCTAACACCAATCCTACAAATATTGATAACTTAGTAAACCAAATGAACTCAACCCTCTCTATCCCTGCTGATTTATTTCCAAAAGTTTTTCTCAACCCTGATAATGTTAAATCTAAATAACCCCTAGACTGGAAATGGTGCTTTATTGGTAAACTATGCAGCAATATTTGCTTTCAAACTACCAGAGTTAGCAATTTCATCAATGCTAACTGGGAGTTTCATATCAGAGTTGAAGTAGATGTTTGGAACAGAAGAAGAAACTATTATATTCTCAGGCTCACCCATGAGGAAGATTATTCCACCTTGAGAAAAGGGGGTACTAGAGGAGTTTTTGACAAGCTTATGGTTTTAGTGGGAATACCTGCTGGTGGCCTTGATCTGATTGATGAAGAACTCTTCTCCAAAGTCATGATTTGACTCCTCATCAAAAGAATCCCTACACACATCATCCCTGACATCAGAAACATAGTCAAGCCAATTTGAGTCTATCAAGATACAAAAAAAGCTTATTGTAGAGATAGATATGAGAAAATTTTGGAAGTTAAGCTCACTATAAATGTCACCAAACCCCTCAAATTTGGCATTGAAGCCTTTGAAACACCTAGTCTCTCCCATTGGATGGAATTTGCTTATGCTCTTAATGGTATCTAACACCTTATGTGAAATTTCACCAATCCAACCTCACATTCACCACCCAGCTAGCAACTCTACCAAGAACTCAACAACAAAAAACTGTCCAAGCTGGAAAAGATGTAATCTACAGACCTTACTCTGATGCTGATGCTGCAGCTGAATTTGAAGCTAAACTGAAAATTGCCAAGAGATTGGAGCTTGAAAAGTCCATTGCAAACATTGCTTCATTATCTGATAACCCAATCACATGTGGAGCCCAACATTCACCTACTGATGTGTCTCATTCTCCTCATCCTGATGTCTTGGATTGTCAAATTTAAAACAGGAGACTTGATATGGCAAAGAAAATTGTTGGTTCTTACAAGAAAAAACTTCCAAAAATGAAAGCTGTTGCAAGAGCTCAACATACCAACACCCCTGATAATCATAACCTTCATGCCTTGGATGTTGAAAACATTTTCCATGCTTCTCCTTCCCCAAAAACATTTCCTTTCAATACCCTTACCACTCTTGCCCAAATCAAAGCCAGAATGGAAGATGAGATTGCTAAAAAGAAGAAAAAGGACTGGAAAGCAAAGAAAAAAGCTCATAGCTTTGAGGAACTAAGTGATAATTCCTTGACTCTCACCAAGCATGACCCAAAAAGAAAGAAACCAATTCCTTACGAGGATAACAAGTTCCCCAACAACACTGACCTAATGGAAGCTGGCGACCTCAAAAGCTTCAAGGAATTGGATGAAGATACAAATGAGCAGATTGGTAATACTCCCCCCATAAGGGATAATGGTATTTTGGAAATCTCCTCTTCTGAAAACATGGTACACTCTCTTACTTCTCCATATTTTACCATTGTTAAATACCTTAAATTATTCTTTATAATTCAGATAACTATAAACATATACTATGACCACATTGCTAGAAGACTAGCTTTCAAATATCCTATTGTGTCCTATTTCCGGCAATTCATTACATATTTGTCATGGAATTGTCAAGGATTAAGAACTAGAGATGCTAAGAATTACCTCAATGATATGCTTAATAAACTAAACCCTGATATCATTTTGTTCTCTGAGACTAAACAAAAACAAGAAAATCTTAAGAAAATCATGCATGAAATTAGTGTCAACAACTTCTGGTATGTTAACCCAGGAGGGGCAAGTGGCACTGATGGTGGCTTAGCCTTGATATGGAAAAGCAACATCTCTATTGACATCATTGACTTTTCCTTGAACCATATCAATGCTATAGTCAAACCTGCCAATAACCCCCCTTGGCTTTTCACATGTTACTATGGTAGTCCCTATGATACCTCCAATACATTAAAATCTTGGAAAATGATAGATAAAACTGCAGCCACCAACCAATTGCCTTGGTTGATTCTTGGTGACTTCAATCTTGTCCTTCATGATACTGAAAAGTTCAGCACTCATCCCATTGATTCCACCGAAGCTTTCGTGTTCAATAACAAAATCCTTGATCTGGATTTAGTTGATCTTGGCTTCAATGGGTGTCCTTTTACTTGGTCCAACAAAAGAAGGGGTCATGCTCTTACTGAACAAAGGTTAGATAAGGGACTGGCAACTGAAGATTGGCTAGTCCTTTATCCTAACACCACCATTACTAATATGCTAGCAAATGGTTCTGACCATCATCCCATCTTGCTAAATTCCAAACCTCATTAGAAAAATGGAAAAATTCCTTTCAAATTCTTTGGTCCTTGGTTGGATTATGAGGACTGTAAGAAAATTATAGTTGAATGTTGGAGCAAATCCTTATCTGGATGCAGTGCTTTCACCATTGCCAGAAGACTCAAGAACATAAAGCTTCAAATCAGAGTTTGGAACAAGGATGTTTATGGCAACATTAAAACAAATATTGAAGAATGCAAGCAACATCTACACTGGTTGCACAACAATTACTTTAGAATGGATAGAGGTCAAGCCCTAGCTGAAGCAAGGAAAAATCTCAAAAACTGGCATGACATTAAAGAAAAATTCTGGAAGACCAAGAGTAGAGATTGTTAGTGCACTGCTCGGCCGAACTCGCAAGCGTTGCTATCTCGAGCTTGTTTGTCAAGTTTAGGTGACAAAACTATAAGTATTGATTTCTAGTCGACTTATAGCTAAGTCTCGGACTAGGATAGAGAGTGTAGTTGAGCTCTAGACTCCACGGCGTTCATCATACAAAGACGAAGAACTACTCAAGGAACTGGTGGAACTTCATCGACTAAAATGTATGTGGAGACTTGAACTTATCTATCACTCAAAATTCTATCTACTCTATCTCCTATCTTGAGACAAAAGTCGTATTTCTATATAGACTTCGATTATACACATTTGCTAGTTCGAGCCGAGTTTATCTCGCGTATCTATTTATCGAAATATGTGTTGGTAAGCTTTCACTTTGGCCAAGTTCATCTTTACAAGTGACGAAAGTCATGTTGATTATTTCAATATCTTGAAAATCGCTTTGATGAAAAATAGTGTGTGAGTAACCTCTATTTAACATCCTCTAAGAATGTTTCAATGATTGAAATGAGAGTTTAGAATATATAACCTTGAATGGATATAAACATTGTATGTGAACTCAAACTTGTGTAAGTCCAAAATCCTTGGACCAAAGTATGCGTACTTTGCGCTCGGGATAACTTAGTAACTAAAGTCCGCGTACTGTATGCGTCTTTGTCGGAAGTTCACGTCCGTGAAATTCTGTGGAGTTTGTGAATGAAAACAAACTTAAGCCGGGTACTTAAGTATGCGTACAGGTATGCATACTTGAGTGGGTTATTTTCTAAAAACGGTTTATTCGTGAACTTAAACTTATATAAACTAAGGAATGCATATTTGCAAACCTTGGCCATAAAGTTCATGAATTGATTCGACTGAATCAAAATCGTTTTTGCTTCGATTGTGTCTTGTATACTTCTATGAGATCTAAGCAATTGAACAACTCTCTAACTAGTTCTTTTGAGTCATTTCAACTAGTTATAGTGAAGATGAATATGGTTGATATGGAAGTGCTCATATGGCTAACCATTTGGTTAACTACAGTTGAACCAACTAGGTGTACACGTTTAGGTACGGTTACACAAACCTAAATGAACGTGCATTTCATTTGTGTATAACAAGCTAAGTTCGATCTAACGGTTGAAAGATATTAGCTTGAATCTAATCAGGTTTTCATCTAACGGTGAATATCGAATGCTTTGTTACCAAGGTAACTTAGATTGCAAACCCTGATTTGGAAGACTATATAAAGGAGAACTCTAGCAACTGGGAAACCTAATCCTCACAACTCCTGTGTGATACTAGTTGTATAAGCTAGAGTCGATTCTCCTTTAACCTTAGGTATCTACCGAGACCCTGTAGGTTAACGACTTGAAGACTTCATTGGGATTGTGAAGCCAGACCCAACTATTTTCTCTATAATTGTGTGATCTGATCTTGTTATTTCTATCGTATTGAGTACAATTGTAAAATTGGCTCGAGATTAATTTCTCCGATATGCAAGATAGAAAAGTAGTCACAAACATCTTCGTCTCATCGTTTGTGATTCCACAATATCTTGTTTCGCTATTCGATTAAGATTATTGTGAGGTGATTGATAATTCTAGGCATTCTTCGGAATATAAGTCTCGGGTTATCAATTGGTTCCTATTCACCTTGATTTATCAAAAGACGGAACAAAACTCGTAGGTATTTTTGTGGGAGATAGATTTATCTATTCCTGTAGACTTTTCTATGTGATACAGATTTGTTTATTAAATTTTTCGACTTTGGGTCGTAGCAACTCTTAGTTGTGGTTGAGATCAGCTAATGGAATCAAGTGCGTAGTATCCTGCTGGGATTGGAGACGTAAGGAGCGCAACTAAACCTTGGATCAGTGTGAGATTGATTGGGGTTCAACTACAGTCCAGACCGAAGTTAGTTTGTAGTAGGCTAGTGTACGTAGCGGCTTAATACAGTGTGTGTTCAATCTGGACTAGGTCCCGGGTTTTTCTGCATTTGCGGTTTCTCGTTAACAAAACTTCTGGTGTCTGTGTTATTTCTTTTCCGCATTATATTTTGTTATATAATTGAAATATCACATGTTGTGCGTTGAATTGATCAATTGGTAAATCCAACCTTTGGTTGTTGATTCAAATTGATTGATCCTTGAACATTGGTCTTTGGTACCAAGTTAATTTCTCTTGTATTCAATCAGGCTTACAGATTTCTATTTGTTTGAGTAAGGATTGAATCGAGAAATTGAGATATAACTCTTTGATATACTTTTCATCAAGATTGAGTCTGACTGTCTAGTTGATTCTCTTAAAAGTATATTGGAGTTAGTCCATACAGATTGCTAAGCGAAATATTGGGTAAGGTTGTTGTACCCCCGCTTTTTCAATTGGTATCAGAGCAGGCAAACATATTTAAGACCTCTGTGTTTATATCAATCTGATTATGGACGAGTCTATCTCTAATAACGTACCAGGTTATAAATTACCAGATGTTTTTCAAAGCTTGAATTCACCTGAGAGAACTGTCACATCTAAGTCAATATCTAAACATTCTATGAATGTAGAAACTGTTGATTGGGAAACACGCCTAGAAGAACATTTGGATGAAATTTCTGATGAAGGTGATTCAGATATTGATAGAGATGTTGATGAGGAAGTCTCAGAGTATGTTAAGTTTTTTAATTCATTGAAAATGAAGAAGATTACAACTTGTCATGTCACACCTCTTCTGACTCCTCTCTGTCGAGAAAACAAGAAATTGAAAAGGATTTACGGAGGTTTTTATGGTTGGAATCGCTCTTGTGAATCGATCCTCAAAGATACCGAGGAAAACCTGAGTAGAAAGTCACTTGAATGTGATCGTATTTATCAAAAATATTTCTTGTTAGAATAGAAACTTGCAGAAATTGAAACTAGGATTAACTCCCAGCAATCAAGTTTTGATGACAGAGAAAGCGCTTATCTCGCTAGAGAAAAACGCCTTGAGGATGATTTAGCTGCTACTCTTGATATAATCAAAATATTAGAAGATGACTTGAAAAAGTTCAATACTAGTTCAAGCAAATTAACCAATATGCTAGGAGAAAGTAAAAATCATCGTGATACACGAGGATTGGGCTATAAGGGAATAAATGCTCCAAGTATTAGCAAAGAGGTAAAATTTGTCAAGGCCAGTGATTCTTCTCAACAAAAGATTTCCACTGATGGCAAAAGTGAAATACCTTTACAGGCGGTTAAGGTTCGAATGAGAAAAGTATATCAACCTCCAAAGTCAGCACACACGGATCGAGGTAAGAACATTCCTTATGTTTGCCACTATTGCAGAAATAAAGGTCACCTGGAAAGGAGATGTCATTTCCGTATAAGGAATGAGAAATTTCATGATGTTTTTGTTTGGGCATCACAAGAAGTTGTGAAACCAAGATCATATGTTAAGACTAATCCCCTTAACACTACATGTTTTAACTGTCCAACATTTAGGCAAAGGAATCAGTGTTGTGATAAATCTAGATTTGCCTATAAACGTAATACGAATCCTTTTCACAATCGTAATGGTTATCAAAAGGATAACTTCGTAAAGACTAAGACAAGATCCGATGCTCCCAATTGGAGAAAGACTAACTTGCAAACGAATAGTCAATCCAATTTTCTTCCGAGAAATCTTGAAGAGAGTAATGGGAAGAAGGTTTCGGTTGTTCCTAAACGCACTCGAAAGTGGATGCGTAGATGGGGCAAAACGAGTTCTTTGGTTTTAGGGAATTGAGGAGACGACCGTGCGGAGGAAACTCCTTGAACCGAGCGAACCGTCAAACCTCACACGGATGCACTTTGCAAGAAGAGAATGATTTGAATTCGAGAGATCAATCAGAGGTCTCGGCCTAAACCAAGACAATGGCCGTTCGAGTCAATTTGGTCACAAGAGAGGATGGGTCGATCTCGTAGGAGGAAGATGAGAAATGTGTGAGATCAATGGTGATCGAAGATTGTAGGTGTGTTATGTATTCTGCGTGAAGAAATAAGATAAGCTCGATTGATTGAATTTGCTCGTTGAGAGTAATTGCTCGACGTTGAGATGTTAATCTCTTGTTGTCCATTTGACGTAAGATTGTCTTGTTTTCAATCATGATTCGAGACTTATTTATATTGCTAGAATTGTAAACACCTTGATCCCATGAAGTGTGACGATTCTTTGGAGTCAAAGAGTGGGGAAGTGGAAATCGTGTTAAAACCGATTGCTCATCGTGCGAGAGACTTGGTTGATTTTCCATCCACTACTTTGCTAACTCCTTCAACTGATTGCACGACTTGCTCACATTCTCGTCGTGTGTATAAACACACATGCCGTAGACCGCCAGACCAAAACCCTAGTTAATATCCCCCATGTAACACGATTGATGTCTCGTGATTGTGGAGTCTGCAAGGCAGACGTGTATTTAGTTAGTCAGTTGTTGACTTCATGAGACGATGAGTCCTTGTATTGCTGAGTCGAACGCGATTTGCAAATGTTCTGAGACTCATGAATTGAACGTGTTTGTTGAGACATAGGTATGATCCTCACGTAAATGTTGATAGTAAAGGTGAGCAAATATTGCTCATTCGATGGATTATTGAATATTGATAGTTGAACCAATATTCCTTAGTATGAGCAAATATTGCTCATCTGAGCAAATGTTGCTCGTTTGATGAATTATTGGTAGCGCGACCAAAATAAAATATCAAATTAAAATACTGGCAACTGAACCGAGTATAATTAATAAAATGTTGATAATGGGATCAACGTAAAATTATTAGCGTTTGAATCTGGAATTATGAACCTTGGACTCGAAACCCTAATTTGATCAATTGATGATTTATTGAAAATTAACCACGGAGTGAAGGAGGGACCGGATACATGGGATGATGGGTCGACCATGTAGCGCCCAGATGCTCAAGTGAGCAAATACCAAAGTCTCTTGAAGACCAGTTGGTGAAAGGATGATTAAATGCTGGTTTAATCATTTATTAAAATAATGCTCGTCTGAGCCTTAGGTGATAAAACCTAATTAATTATGAAGAGATGAGGGACCGACCAAGGGGTCATGAAATCAGCCCTGGTTGGTCACGGGACCGTATGACGATCGTTTTATGAAATTCCAAAATTGTTTGGAAGAGTTTGAACCTAATGTGAACAAATTAGGTCAAATGATGAAAGTATCAGGGACCGCCCCCTTGCAAGCCAAAGATCCAACCTTGGTCGGTCAAGGTAATATGCTCATGTCACCAAAGTGTTCGCATCTCAGTCCTGAGAATTTTGATATTTTCTGGCGTGCATTTGAGCAATCATTTGAGAAAATATGAAGAAATCAAGGTTTTTGCTCAAATTGAGGAAACTTCATGGGAAGAAGGCAATAATAATAATAAAATAAAGGAATCATGAAGTGTGGGACCGGCTATGGCCAAGGCATGGCCGGCCGGCCAATAAGTCCAGTCACATAGCACTTTTCCTAATTTTATTATATTTTTCATGATTTTTAAAGGAAATATTATAAAATCAAGGAGTTTGTTGAAACCAAAGAGTTTCCTTGAAGTGAAGGAGTTTCCATGAGATGAAGGAAACATAAAAAATAATAATAATAAAACAAGGGGCATGTGGGACCGGCTAGGGCATGACCGGCCTGCTGGGCCCGGTCCCGTGAGTTTTCCCTAATTTATGTATTATTTTCATGATTTGAAGGAATTTTCATAATTTGAAGGAAATATCATGAAATCAAGGAATTTCATGGGATGAAGGAAATAAAATAATAAGGAATGCAAGGTGTGGGACCGGCCACAACTAGGGCATGACCGTCCGACTAATAGGCTTGGTCCCGCACACATTTCCTAATTAATTGTTATTTCCTTGATGTGAAGGAAACACCATAAAACTGAGGAGTTTCTTTGAAACGAAGGAATTTTGTTCAAATGAGGGAATTTTCATGAGGTCAAGGAAAATAATAAAAATATGATAAAATATAACAATTGGGCACGGGACTGGCCACGGCATGACCGGCCGGCCGGTGGGCCCAGTCCCCTAGCGCCATGATTAATATTTTATTATTCATTATTTTATTCTTATTTTGCATAGATTCATCGTTCCTTCGTGTTTGGAATGCTCGTTCGTGCATTCAGGTGCTCGTTAGTGCATTATTGCTGAGTACACTTGCACCATTTTGGTCGGGGCTTACTCGATTGTACTCAGATGCCCGTATGTTGAATATTTATTACTAACCCATGGAATTCTGCTGGGAAGAACCATGAATTGAAGTAAAGAAATATTATGAATACATGAAATATTTTCTAGGGATCCAGTTAATGAATCTAATGATTTAGGAATAATTAATTGATGGCTCTATACTAGTACTAGTACGATCGTCTAGGAGCATTAATTATTCAGTAATTGAGTGATATGAGCTTGTTGAAGCGTCATATTTCTTTTATATAGTCAGGGAATACATTGTTACATCCTGAAGACGTTATTGTTATATACTAGCAGGCAAGCTGTCTAGGAGCCGTCCAATCTTTTGATTCTATATATAAGTAATTACTGAAATTGCTCAGTATTCATGAGATATGCCGTTACCTCAGCTGAGAGACTACACATCTACATATACTCCGAGAGACAAGATTCTCGATCGAGAGATTCTCGTGGCATGAGCTTTCATGCTTCAATGAGAGACATGAGCCTCAATACTCATCGATTCTTTGGATCAGGAGCATGTATAATTATGGTTTTACGATTTTAACCCTTGTTGAAAATCCACCATCTACAGGTACCAAAGAAAGCCAATGATGCTTTGAGTGTGAAAAGGGATGATCTTCCAGAAAATTCCATGACTATGGAGAAGGCATTATCCATGATGTTGGAACTTAACAAGTTTTTTGGAAAAATGGAATTGGATGTGAAAGGTTCTAAAAGCGATCTCTTTCATGATAATCCAAAGGTCACTTGAGGTGAGCAAGACATTGTTCACCCCAACACAACTTGATTGTGTTGTAAGTACATCCTCACCAAGGAATGCCCTGCTATGTATACGGTGAGGGAAGCACAAGAATTGGGGCACACAGATTATGTTCGGTAAGGCTGTAGAATTCGACTGGATTCTTCTAAAAAGGTTCTTAAACGTTTAGGTTTGAAAATAGTAATTCGGGATGTTTGGACTTCATGGTACACCTACCAGGTATGCATAACATCATTTAAAATCAAATCCCATGGGTTTAAGTACGCATACCCGTTTGCATACTCCCCCGGGTCATGAAAATTCGTTTGCAAACCGGTATGCATACTTAACGTCGATATTCAGTAAACTTGTTTTGGCCGTAACTTCTTCGTCTGAACTCGGAATGACCTCATTCTTTTTGCAGTCTCTTCCTATTTGAATTATGTTCAAAATAGAGATGAGAATTCCTGAATTTGGATGAGTTAAGAATGGTCCTTGTCCTGTCTCTTGTTTTTGAGTGTTTTGCTCCGTTTCGTCGCACTTGTTCCATTTCTCTTGGACTTGGGCACTTGGATTCTTGGAGTACCTATCTTATAAGCTCTTTAGTAGCTTTACAAGAATGTTGTTGGTGAATCACAAAGAAGGAAGTTCAAGAATGGGCAATAGCACGCATTGCTATGGGATTCTTGAATGTTCACAACCATCTTATGTGAACTATGGTGCATGGTCGTTAATGACTTTGTATGTTCTTCCTTGTTACGAAAATCTTTTTATACGCCTTTGGTAGCTATTCTTGGTGTAAATCCGTGCGAAAAAGATTGATTCTACCTTCTAAGGACAAAAGTTAATTTTTGCAGTATTAATCTTTATGATTTCATATATTGCAACTTGTTATGGGATATGTGTGTTTGCGTCCGTGAACTATGAGTGTCCCATACGTGGTCAAAAGTTAAGCCTTTTATGTCATTATTTGATGGAATAAAGGATAAAACTTTTGTTTACAAGGATTATGTCTATTGTATGTCATTGTGCAAATAGTGATGGAAAATTGAATGAATCCTTGTGTATTCCGCAGTATTGATCTTCCCTGATCCATATTTTTTATGTATATACTGTGCGGCTCCGTAAGTTTTCTTATGTTGAGCATTTCCGATTAAATTAATCATGGGTTCTCTTGTGGTTAATTTAATTGAGTATTTTGGATACAAATTCATATTCTTATGTGATTTGTGTTGTCCAAAGAAATACTTCTTTTCTTGTGAAAGTAAGGTCGCTCTTGTTGTTCTTTCGGGAATGAAATTTTATGGGGGAGATTTCTTAATTGAACTTGTGCTTAATTTCCAAATCTTTGTGGGGAGTGCGGTTGTGGAATATTATAGGGGTCATCTTGTATCTTTATAAACTCCTTGATGAATGCATTTAGTTTCGGCTATATGATTGCATCTAAAAAAAGTTGATGTGTGATTTCTTTTGGTCATGAAGTGTCTCTATGGAAATTTCATTAGGATCCCACTAGTTTTCGTACCTTTGCCAATTTTATTTACCAAAAAGGGGAGAATTAATGTGTAGTTCACACTACAAATACATATGGTTTTCAGATCATTATGTAAGGGGAGTGGTTTCCATGTGAGATGGAGTATTGACTAAGGGGGAGTGATACATATCACCATAGTATTCTTGTCGAAGTTGTGATACAATTGAACTTTGATGCCGTGTAATAATACTATGACACTGTGTAACAATGATTGAGAGCTTTTGTTTTCTCATTGTTATGGCTACGGATTTTCAACAACGATGATGCTAAACTTACAACCTTTGGAATCATTGGAGTACTTGGAAGTGACGAAGATTTCGAGTAATGTTGAAGAACCAAGGAGATCATGCATGTGGAAGAGAAGCTGCAAAGTTCATTTATTTTGTATTCCATATGTATTGATAGTTTTGTCACAAAAATTGACAAAGGGGGAGATTATTAGAGCACTGCTCGGTCGAACTCGCAAGCGTTGCTATCTCAAGCTTGTTTGTCAAGTTTAGTTGCAAAACTATAAGTCTTGATTTCTAGTCTACTTATAGCTAAGTCTCGGACTACGATAGAAAGTGTAGTTGAGCTCTAGACTCCACGACGTTCATCATACAAAGACGAAGAACTACTCAAGGAACTGGTGGAACTTCATCGACTAAAAAATATGTGGAGACTTGAACTTATCTATCACTCAAAAGTCTATCTACTCTATCTCCTATCTTGAGACAAAAGTCGTATTGCTATATAGACTTCGATTATACACATTTGCTATTTCGAGCTGAGTTTATCTCGCGTATCTATTTCTCGAAATATGTGTTGGTAAGCATTCGCTTTGGAAAAGTTCATCTTTACAAGTGACGAAAGTCATGTTGATTATTTCAATATCTTGAAAATCGCTTTGATGAAAAATAGTGTGTGAGTAACCTCTATTTAACATCCTCTAAGAATGTTTCAATGATTGAAATGAGAGTTTAGAATATATAACCTTGAATGGATATAAACAATGTATGTGAACTCATACTTGTGTAAGTCCAAAATCCTTGAAGCAAAGTATGCATACTTTGCTACTCAGGAAAACTGGAACTAAAGTCCGTGTACCTGTACGCGTACTGTCGGAAGTTCACGTCCCGTGAAATTCTGCTGGAGTTTGTGAACTGAACACAAACTTAATCCGGGTACTTAAGTATGCGTACTGGTATGCATACTTGAGTGGGTTATTTTCTAAAAACGGTTTATTCGTGAACTTAAACTTATATAAACTAAGGAATGCATATTTGCAAACCGTGGCCATAAAGTTCATGGATTGATTCGAGTGAATCAAAATCGTTTTTGCTTCGATTGTGTCTTGTATACTTCTATGAGATCTAAGCAATTGAACAACTCTCTAACTAGTTCTTTTGAGTCATTTGAACTAGTTATGGTGAAGATGAATATGGTTGATATGGAAGTGCTCATATGGCTAACCATTTGGTTAACTACTGTTGAACCAACTAGGTGTACACGTTTAGGTACGGTTACACAAACCTAAATGAACGTGCATTTCATTTGTGTATAACAAGCTAAGTTCGATCTAACGGTTGAAAGATATTATCTTGAATCTAATCAGGTTTTCATCTAACGATGAATATTGAATGCTTTGTTACCAAGGTAACTTAGATTGCAAACCCTGATTTGGAAGACTATATAAAGGAGAACTCTAGCAACTAGGAAACCTAATCCACACACCTCCTGTGTGATACTAGTTGTATAAGCTAGAGTCGATTCTCCTTTAACCTTAGGTTTCTACCGAGACCCTTTAGGTTAACGACTTGAATACTTTATTGGGATTGTGAAGCCAGACCCAACTATTTTATCTGTAGTTGCGTGATCTGATCTTGCTGGTTCTATCGTATTGAGTACAATTGTAAAATTGGCTCGAGATTAATTTCTCCGATAGGCAAGATAGAAAAGTAGTCACAAACATCTTCGTCTCATCGTTTGTGATTCCATAATATCTTGTTTCGCTAGTCGATTAAGATTATTGTGAGGTGATTGATAATTATAGGTTGTTCTTCGGGAATATAAGTCTGGGTTATCAATTGGTTCCTATTCACCTTGATTTATCAAAAGACGGAACAAAACTCATAGGTATTTTTGTGGGAGACAGATTTATCTATTCCTGTAGACTTTTCTGTGTGATACAGATTTGTTTATTAAAGTCTTCGACTTTGGGTCGTAGCAACTCTTAGTTGTGGGTAAGATCAGCTAAGGGAATCAAGTGCGTAGTATCCTGCTGGGATCAGAGACGTAAGGAGCGCAAATGTACCTTGGATTAGTGTGAGATTAATTGGGGTTCAACTATAGTTCAGACCGAAGTTAGTTTGTAGTAGGCTAGTGTCTGTAGCGGCTTAATATATATAGTGTGTGTTCAATCTAGACTAGGTCCCGTGGTTTTACTGCATTTGTGGTTTCCTCGTTAACAAAACTTCGGTGTACGTATTTATTTCTTTTTCGTATTATATTTTGTTATATAATTGAAATATCACATGTTGTGCGTTGAATCGATCAATTGGTAAATCCAACCTTTGGTTGTTGATTAAAATTGATTGATCCTTGAACATTGGTCTTTGGTACCGTTCAAGTTAATTTCTCTTATATTCAATCAGGCTCGCAGAATTCTATTTGTTTGAGTAAGGATTGAATCGAGAAATTGAGATATAACTCTTTCATATACTTTTCATCAAGATTGAGTCTGACTGTCTAGTTGATTCTCTTAAAAGTATATTGGAGTTAGTCCATACAGATTGCTAAGCGAAATATTGGGTGAGGTTGTTGTACCCCCTCTTTTTCAGAGATCCACTTATAAAACTGGGAGAACATAATACAAGTTACTTCTATAGAGCAACTAAGAGCAGATCAGAAGAAACAAGATTGATACAATCCAGGATGATAAAGGAGATTGGATAACAGATTATCAAGAAGTGAAAAACTGTTTTACAAACCTGTTAAGTGCATATTTTGTATATATTTAGTGTCAATTCCATGCTAGTAATTGCTTATATTCTTGCGAATTATTGTATATTACGTTTGTTTTTCTCTATTTGTGTTTTATTAGGTGAATCATCCAAAAGAAACGAATTTGCACTAAATTGTGCAAAGAAAGAAGTTAGCCGCAAGCGCAGAAGGGCCAAAGACCAAGTGAAACTCATCCAAAACGGGAAGTTCTTGATATCATCGTGAAAAGGACGAAAAGATGAAGCCAACCGCGAAAAAATGGAGTCAATTCGACGTCGTATGAAGATTCTAGAAGCATTTGAAGCAAGCCAAAGTTGTCGAAGCATTGAGAACCTGCAAGACTGAAGTTGAAAGGCGATTTATAAAGGCACCCGACTATTTTACTCGGGGCTGCCACCAACATCTTCTTCACCAAGCATCACGACCAGTTCGGGGAACTGAAATTAGGTAACTAACATTGGTAGTTGACGAAGAGGAGATTGAGCTCGAGAGTTTCAGGGAAGTAATGTTGATGCGAATGGTTTACGAGGGTTGTAAGAAGAAGGGGCTTGCTGTGAAGGATGGATGATGGAATCAAGTCATTGATGGTAATGGGTTGTTGCCGAGAGTTCATGGTGATGGCAGTAATGGCGAGAGATGACGGTGGAATATGCATGGCTACTGTCAACGGAGATGGAAGACCGAGGTTGCTGTGATATTTGATCGGTATTTCCATCGAGAATGGAGATGGAGTTTGCTGTCACGGTGTTGGTAGTTTAGCCGAGGAAACAAGAGAAGATGGAGCTCAGTTGTCATGGAAGAAGTTGGGTTCTCTCTGCTGTTTGAGAACAAGGTATAATAGGGAGAGATCGAGAATATTAGGAAGATGGTTTTGGCTCTAAACAGCAAGTGATACTCGGTGGTTGGCAGAGTTTGATAACGAAAAAATGTTGTTGATCACGAAGACAGAGAAGAACTCACTCGACACAGGTCAGTGACGTGATGGAGCTGTAGTTCATAGATGAGACAGAGAAGGAGTATAGAAATCAGTTGACTGGTTGTTGTGAAGCTGCCATTGACAATGACGCCTGAGTTTGGGAGATATAGCGATTGATAGAGCTTGTCATTTGCAGGGATGAATCGATGGTAATAATGGAGTTGAACTGTGGTTGATAGAAGGAAGAAATCCAGAAGCAGATGGTTTTCATGGAGAGCCTGGTATACGCGGGAGCAATTAATAGTATCGGAAAACTCAGGAGAAAACAAAACTCACGGGCAGGTGAGTATCCGATAATTGCGACGGGAGAAATTCAAAATCCAGGGAGTTTGAAAACTCACGGTCGCTCGTATATCCGTGAATGATCGAGGAGGGAAAAGTGAAAATCCCATAACTTTAAATTTTCACGGTCATGTATCTATCCGTGAGTCTGACAGAAGAAATTTCAAAAGTCAGGGAAGAATTATTTTCACGGGCATGTATCTGTCCGAGGAATAGAATAGCGAGGGAAGGAAATCCAGAAAGAATTTATTTTCACTTATAGACTTCTGTCCGTGGGGCTGCAAGATGAGTAAGGAGAATAGGTTGTCAGTTCTAGCGAACTGACATGCCAAAGATCCAATGAGTTGGGTATCTTTTGTGTATTGACGCAAGCCCATATGCTGGGGTTATATTTCTTCACGGCCAGACCTGGACGTGAGTATATTTGGTGATGTCTTGGCAAGTTTAGCGACTTATTTGGACTGGGACTTGGAGCATGGGCACATCTTAACTGGGATACCTATAAAAGAGATATTTCTATCTTATAATCTTCAAACAAGCCATTAGAGAGGAGAACTCAAGAGAAGAAAAGCTAGGGTTTGGAGCTATTTCCATCACCGTAACTATTTCTTTACCATTTTATCATATGAAACTCATGGGTTTTGTTAGTACCATGAGTAGCTAAACTTCTTAGTGATTGGGGATGAATTCTAAGTTCTAGACATGATTTGAGTTATCATATGAATCTATTTTGAAGTTCTTCACATGATTATTGATTGTTTATACTAATTAGAATATTTATGATTGATTGATAGATTGTTTAGGTGGTCAACTGAAATAATTTGTTGATTGAATCAAATGCTAGTATTGAGTTAGGAGATAAGTAATAGTCAAATAATTCATACAAAAGTAGAGAACACAAGACCTTGCAGAGGGATTATGTGTAGCGATTGTGTGTATAAACAACACTAGAAAGTGGACCTTGAGCTAAGAGTCTAACTACTAGGATCAATCTATAATTCACAAAGATAAAGCATTCGGAGAAATTACACCTTGAGTGAGCTACTAATAGGTGGTTTAGACGAATAGAATCTGGTATTGGAGAGCTTCCGTACTCAGTGATATAAGGAATTTAGGGGATAACACTGAGCTAGATGTTATTCCACGGTTGGTAATAATATGTGATTAATTGTATTAATGGATGAATATAATAACTTGATGACGGTTTAGTAACGAAGAAGGATTCCCTGATCATATTTCTCTCCATTGCTTGAAATCTTAATTACTGTTCATTGCTTTATTATTTATTTAGCTTTAAAAATATAAAATAAACCCCCATTGTGACACTTTTTGACAACTAAAACTCCCTGCTCTTCGTGGGAACGAATCTTATTTGCTACTATATTATTCATTAGTAAAGTAGAATATAAGTGAATTAATTTTTGCACCTACGACACGTATCAAAACTATTTCTCAAAAATGGCCACTGATGAAACCACCAACATAAGACCAGAAATTATCAATCTCATACCCACGACCATAACCACAGAAGACAACATTATGCTAAATAGGAACCCTGATCACAATGAGATTAAGTCAATCCTATTCAGTATGGCAAGTGATAAAGCTCCAAGGACTGATGGTTTCCCTCCTAATTTCTTCAAAGAAAATTGGGAGTTGTTGGGAAATGACATTGTCAAGATGGTACAACATTTTTTCACCTATGGCCACATGCTAAAAGAAATGCATTCTACATTTATCTCCCTCATCCCAAAAATTGACAACCCTTCTTCTCCAAGCCACTTTAGACCCATCAGTATCTGCAATACTACCTAAAAAATCATCTCCAAACTCATTGCCCAGAGAATGAAACCTCACCTAAACAAGATCATATCTCCCTACCAATCTGCTTTTATACCTAGCAAACAAATATCTGATAACATAACCATTGCACATGAGATCATTCACACCATGAGATCCAAAAGAGATAAAAAATGAGAAAATATAAGTATGGGTATCAAAATAGATATGGCAAAAGCCTTTGATAGAGTTGATTGGACATTTCTGATAACCATCATGAAGAAGATTGGTTTTAATGATTAATGGTGCAACAAAATATTTCAGTGCATCTCCACTTCCACATCTACTGTTCTTATCAATGGATCTCCTGATAAATTCTTCAAACCTTCCAGGGGACTAAGGAAATTAAGGTGACCCTCTCTCTCCTTATCTTTTTCTTTTCTACATGGAAACCCTTTCTAGAACTCTCATTCATGCAGAGGAGTTGGGTCTCATAACTGGGATTAAAATTTGCAAGTCTGCTCCTTCCATCAGCCACCTTCTTTCTGCTGATGACTGCATGGTCTTTTGCAAAGCCAATATGATTGAAGCTTAGAACATTATGGATATTGTAAAGATTTTTGGAGACAATTCTGGTCAACTCATAAATTTCAACAAGTCCGGAGTCTTCTTCAACAATAATACTAACCCAAGTCTTATCCCCACCATCAGCAACATTATGGGTGTTCAAGTCCTTCAGCTGGATGATAAATACCTAGGATCACCTCTCTTCACCCACAGAAGCAAAATCAACTCTTTCAAATCTGGTGTTGACAAATTAAAAATAAGACTATCCAGCTAGAAAAATGTACCTCTAAACCCTGCTGGGAGGGAAGTGCTCATTAAATCTGTCACTTCTTCTGTTTGTATCTATCAAATGAACTGCTTCAAGATCCCAAAACAAACCTGCAAAGACATCAACAAACTCCAAAGGGACTTATTATGGGGAAAAAGCATGGAAAACCCCATTGGTTACTACCCAAATGCTTGGACTGCAGTCTGTAAACCAAAAGAATTGGTAGGATTAGGTTTCATGAATATGGAACTCTTCAACAGCTCTATGATCACTAAAATTGGCTGGAGACTAGAATAGGATAAAGATTCTCTCTAGTACAAGCTTATGGATGCAAAGTATCTAATTGGCAGAAATGTTCTCAACATGGAAATCAAGCCAAAGGATGGTGATTCCTGGATTTGGAAAGGAATTTTTAGAAGGCATTAGTAACATTCAAGATCATTGTGTTTGGAAAATTGGCAATGGAAGAAGAGTCAAGATTTGGGATGATTTCTGGATTCCATACATCACTACTAGACTCAATAAACCTTCCAATTGCCCTCATCAGTTTGAAACAGTTGATAAGCTTCTTCTCCCTGATGGAAGCTGCGATGAGAATCTTGTTCAAACTTACTTCAGTAACAATATTGCTCAGGTCATTCTTACTCTGAGTACTCATCCAGAAGAGGAAGACAAGATTCAATGGAATCTTAATGACACAGGAAAATTCTCTGTCAAATCTCTTTACAAGGCAAAGATAGACAATCTATACAGAAATGATACTATAACAGGAAATTGGGAGGCAATCTGGAATATGGATATTGCTCCAGTTATTAAAATCTTTATCTGGAAATGTGCTCATGGAACTCTCCCAACTAATGCTAAAACAGATAGCATTCTGCATTACATTGACCCTGTATGTGCCATTTGCAAAAGTGAGGAGGAAACAATGACACACATGTTCTTAAACTGTCCTGCTGCCTCTTTTGTTTGGAGGGAAATCATTGGCCCTCATCATGTTCAGTTTGATAATACTATAATTTTCATGGACTGGTTGAACTCATGGTTTCAAACTGGGATGGCCAGTAAAAACAGTAACATTTATGCTACTACATGCTGGTTCATCTGGAAAGCTAGGTGTGATCTGGTCTTCAGACACATTCAGCCAAATGCAAAACAGACCTCAATCTGCATAAAACAACACTTATGTAACCACAACAGAATTCATCATATGCTAGAGCATATTATGAATACTTTCTCTCTAACTTCTGAGGAATCTGATTCACCTATGTCAAACATCATTATACCATACAATATGAATCAGTACCTACAATGGATCATGGAATAATCATCAAAATTTACACTTTGCAGGATCCTGAAAATTTGATATACTATTTTGCACTAACTATTATGGACTTTGCAGGAAACAACATTGGTACCAGAGGACATCCAGGACACTCTGGAGCTTGGGCTGCAACATGAGGTGCAAACTTAGCTTTTGCATGGGCTAAAGGAATGCAGCACACTAATATAGAAATTCAAGCTAAATCCATGGAAGTACTAGTTCGTTTCAAGTTGCTGTATCACAACGTTGTTAAAGGAAGATTTCATTTAAGCTACCATGAAAGAACAAACAATGAAGAGGAGGACAATGAAACTGTCATCAACCCAGTAACTTTTATTTTACAAAGTCTCAAACTCATCCATATACTACAAAACTTGGATACTTTTAATGTTGCTTTATCTTGTAAGAACAATATTGGCGGGACGATTGTCTCAACCACTTTGCCAATCTTTTGTATCAGACCTTAGGTGCTCTTTTTGGCTCAAGTTTTTCTATAAAAAAAATAAGCCAATCTAATCAAGCAAGCAAACTAAAATCGAATACTTGATCCGTGCAGGGATAGTAAATGTAATACGCACTCATATGAGGGGTATATATAACATCACCACACAACGATATCTAGCTACTACACAGAAGAAGTCTTATATTTTCTTAGCAAAAAGAACGAGCCCATAAGGCCTACAATCAATAAAGCCCAAAAACATAAACCAAAAATAAAACCTAAGCTAAAACCAAAAGACCAACAACTAGTCAAATCTATAATATAGTTGATCAGGGAATTCAAGGATAGATAGGTGTCACACCTTCAAATGCCTCTTGTAAATTTTTGCGAAAGTGTAACCGGCAACACAGTGGTTTCGTGAATCAAGCTTCACCCACCTGCACTTCAGACTTATAAGTTTGCACCAATGCAAACAACCAACTCTTTAGTTCTACAGCGGAAGTATTTTAGACTTTTTTCACTTTTCTTAACTTCTCAAATTCTTACCATAAAGCACTCAAACATTGCCATACATTGCCAAAAACAATCAGCCAACCAAGAACACTTAAAACATGACACAATCAACTCATTTTATTGCATCAAATGGAAGAAATAAAAAACTTGCCCACTTAGGGACTTACACAGACTTGTTTCTCTTGAACCAAGCTTTAGCCTTACAAAAACTCTCTCAATTTGAGTCTCACCCTCTCCTATGTAATCTTGCCTAATTTCCCATGTCTTAGCACTATTTATACAGTAGCTTTACTGGCCAAAAACCGTGCACAACTGTTGCACATGCATGGGACAGCCATCTGTCCCATAAAGCAGTTCCATAACTGCCTATAACTGTACCAACTTGGAAAATTTCTCTTCAAACTCGCGCCATCATCCAACACCTGTTCTCTAGCAGTTATTGATGAGTGCCAAATATTGCATATTTATACACCTTTTTATTGGCAGTTAGCTCATCTTTTGTGTTCATAAATCAGATATTATCTCAGATTCTGTGTTTTCTTTGTTTTCAAGAATAAATATTTGTATTAATTAATTTTGTGTTTTTAGGTAATAAATAAAGCTCGGAGAAATTGAGGAGCCAAAAGAGCGAAGAATTGGAGTCGAGCATCTATGGAGCAGAAAGCCAAAGCTCACGCGCGCGCTGCAGTTGCAACCCAACAAGTAGCAACTCATCTACAAGACATGGGCTTGAGCTAGACCCGACCCACGACCCGGATCCGAACCCGTACACTCCAAGCCGTTGAGATTTCTATCTTCCACATCCAACGATCGCTGCCTCCACGCGCATCGAAGTTCGCTGCTCTCGTGCAACACCAGATCACTCCAAGACTCCCTCATCCGTTCGGATCGTAGCCGCTTCATCCAACGCTCGCCGAGGCCTTCCCATCGTCCGTCGCTGTACACGCTTCACAACGAAATCTCCTAACCCTATACCCTATCGAAACAACCCATTCCTCTCTTCTTCTTCTCTGTCTTCTCCTTCTCCCGACAGAGCAGAGCTCTGCTCTCCCATACCTTCTTCTCCATCTCCTGTCTCCATCATCACCATCCCCATCTTCTTTCACCACAACAACCGCACCATCAACCACCTCCGTACCCTCTCTAGGTCTAGTTATCTCTCTTTTAGCTTCTATCAACCCTAGAAGCTAAATTAGAGATAATTGGGGCTAGGGTTTCTCATACATCAATTCAGTCGACGCATGGAGCTCTGAGACGCATGGACCAGAGGAGAGCACGATTCAGAGGCAATCAGAGATTGGGTTTGATTTATTTTCTATTTTATTTCGATTTTGAGAATTAGGGTTTGGGTAATTTTCCTTTGCATGTATAAATAGAACCGAACTGGGTGTGTAGAAGTTCATGCCTGGGCTAGCCAGAGCAGCAATTTAGTTTTATTTGTCGTTTTAAGTATGTTCTAAATTATTTGCTAGGGTTACAGTGAAACCCTAATTTTCTGATTGTGATTTCAATTATGTTGAATGTTCTTGAGTGCTTTATTTATCAGATATTTTCAATTCCAGTATTGCAATACTCTTCTCTCACAATGGATGCCTTGTATCCATTGTAGTTAGGCAAACATTTGTGTTGTTGGTACCTCAGCTTAGACATTAGACATAATTACTAATTCCCCTGACTAGTTGTGCTTAATTAGACAACTAGTACTTAGGGTTAGTACCTTAGCTGATATTTGAAGTATCATTAGGTGAAACTCCGTAGACAAGCGGTGGAATTGACACACTTCCCTTAGCTACTACAGGAACAAGAACTTCAACTGAGTTGAACACATGATAGGAATTAGTGGTGGAACTGAAAACCCTAGCATCCCCGTTGTCACTGCTTGTATTTCATTTATTCCATTGCCACAACTTCCAATCTAGCCTTTTCGGCAACAAAACCATCTGTTGTTACTTGCATTTGTTAGAATTCAGTAGAAGAAGCCTTTAGATCACCTTTACGGCACCACAAGTCTCTGTGGATCGACCCGTATTTGCCACGTCTCCGATAGACGTCGTGCACTTGCGGTTATAACAAGTAGGCCATAATATAAACCCTTTTCCAGGCCTACCAGTTATGAACACTCTCCTATGCTTATAAAAATGCTTTATAACTGTTCTACCTTGTCTCGCGTCTTTGGCATGCTTGTGAAGCCAATAACCAACTCCTAACCATCACTTGAGCCATATTGCAAAAATGTTGCGCTTTACTGAGCTTGGCCTCCGTATTGCACAACTGTTGCACTTTACTAAACTTAGCCTTCATATTTCACAATTGTTGCGCTAATCATCTCGGCCACTTCCTTAGCTCATTCTGGTTACTCATTCGTCATATGTTTCGCTTAGCCAATTTGCTCGACAATAGCAATGCCACTCTTGCATTAGTAGCTTGCTTGCATTACTCAAGCTTTGGCCAGACTTGAACTAATGTATAGACCAAATCTTGGCCTACTCCTTCTTATTGCATCATCATTGAGTTTGGGCCAACTCAATTCCATGGATATGCCTTAATGCCAACATCGCATGTTGTATCTTGTCACTTTGGATTTGCCTTGCCTTTCCCTCAATGAAGCTTCATTGTGTCGGCGAGTAAGCTTCATTACTTAGACGAATGTATTTACAGTTTAGCGCTACCTTTGCGAGTTATTGGCTCTGTAGGGTGTTGCTATCTCAGCACTTGAAAATCTATGCAGTGTCGCGCCATCCTGGATGCACACTGACTTGGCCGGATATACTGTAAACCTTTACGCTTCACTAGCCTGGCCGGTCATACTAGGCTACTAAGTTTGTCACTAAAAACTAG
This sequence comes from Papaver armeniacum, assembly GCA_023531295.1. NCBI lineage: Eukaryota > Viridiplantae > Streptophyta > Magnoliopsida > Ranunculales > Papaveraceae > Papaver > Papaver armeniacum. The sequence goes on along the minus strand of JAJJWW010010624.1, from coordinate 257,087 downwards.
TCTTTGACCCTTCTGAAGATGGACCCCAAATAAGCCAAAAATTAATTTCCCTGTAGACATATCTGTAAGAGATTGAAAGAATACCAACAATAAATCTTTGCCATCTAGCCAAAAGAAACCATGGGACTTTTTTTTTTTTTTGCATCAAGGAAGGAATACAAGCTTTTGAGTCATATTGAAGAATTATCTTGAACTTATGATTATCAAGAGCCCATTCCAAAGCTCTAATACTGGCCATAAATTATGCAACATGATTAGTGACAACCCTTAGACCTCCAGATTCTGCAAAAATAAAGGCATTGATCGCTGTCGTAAGCGTCAAAAATAATTTCACTTTCTTACTCACTAAATTTAAATGAAGTACAAGGTAAGGAAGAGTTCGTTTCCACAGAGAGGCAATTGTTGTTATGCGATTTTCAGTTTATAAGGTAACCAAGGGGGGATGTTTGTTGTTTAAGCGAAATACTAAAGTAAAAATAAAATAGAGCAAAGCAAATAGTTGGAATAATCAATAAGGAGAAGATATTGGTCACGGGATAGTATCATTCACAAACATGTATTTTCATCAATGATTAAAATTGGTATTTTAATCTCTCATCTACTAATAGTCCTAGGATACCTTGATCGCAAGTATATCCCGCTAATTCCCTGTTTTCATCACAACCACATTAAAAGATGCATATGTGAATTCTTCCTAGAAAGCAACCTAAAGTGTAAAAGCACAATTAGATTTAACTCCCTAAAAGCAATAAGTTCTATGGAATAAGACTAATCAATGCAAACGAATGTGTAAAAGCACTAATCGTTTTAACAAAAGTTATGATTCACTTGTGACTAGTAGGATATATCACTACAAGCACTACCCACAATTATGCTACTTAGAATCAGGGATAAACAACTTTTTCGTATTGAAAACCCTAATATAGCTCTAGAGATGAATGTAAATCTGATTGATTCCGGACTCAACCAAACAAACAATCAAATCATATAACACTATTAATTGTGAATCACAAACAATAAAATTGAGACAAAACTAATTCATTGAATCATATAACATATTGAGAAATCAACTTTATCCCATAACCAAAAATATTTGTTTAGCTACTCATAGCTATGGAGTTCATCATAAAAATATTAATTGAAAAGAAGAAGATGAACAAAAGCAAACCCTAGAAGCGTAAACAAAACCGGCTCTCCAAAGTTCCAAGAAAACTACGTAATCCCAAAAGTTGTAGAAGTCTTTCCTTTAAATAGCTCCCTTGTTTCCAAAATTAGGTCTAATCTTCAAAGGTCCAAAAGAAAGAAGTCCACCAAGCCCATGTGTGAGAAAAACCCATGTGAAAACTCTGCCCAAAAACGGTCGCCGGAAAGCTGGTATTATGGCCGGAATTTGGCCGGAATCCGGCACCGGAAAACGGCTCAGGTGACCGGCAAAGTCCACCCGGTCACCGGATCAGCGAGTCAACGATCCAACTCGGCCGGGTCAACTCGGTCAAGCACCGAGTCAGAGTATGAGTCAGTCACTGACTCAGCTGATTGAGTGAGTTGGTATTGGCCAAGGCCATTGCACTGGCCAAAGCTCTGTGCTGCACTATCATTGTGCATCACCAATGCACTTCCAGCCATGATGGCTGCTCCTAGGTTCAATAGTATCCCCTTCATTCAGTTCAAGTCCATCTGCAGCACATATACTTAACCATGGAAGCACACATATCAGCTCCATCTTTGCATTGCAACATCGACAAAGCTGCACCTGGAATTTCTACACATCCCATCTTCATACTCCGTTGCACAAGTCCTGCAACAATGCTTATCTCAGTACTCATATCAATTCCGCCTTTCCATTCAGCTCAACCACTGCAGCTCAATATCACAGTTTAGGTTCACAATCTCTCTTTATTCATACATTCCATTCTTGCCTGCTCAGTGCATCAGTGGCCACCACCATACACAACCAGAGATGCACCCATAATTGCAACCAACCTGCACTCAACCACCACTGCAAATATTCCTGACAAGCACAAACACCTAACCACTACACTTCCATGTAAACAATTAAGCCAATACAGCCTCACCATACTATCAAATCCATTATCCCACAACTCCATTACATTCCATGTGACAGCGGTAGACACACACATACAGCTTCTACTTCAGTTGCAGCTCAAAGTCACCACCACGATATTCTCTCATTCCGCTTCAGAAGCCAACACAACTCAACAACATCTATGAGTCTCCATCCATGTCATAACCACAGCCTTCCATTTCTTTTAGCCTGTAACTCAGCACTGTCACAGCTCCAAACACAACTTCTGCAGCTTCTATATCAGCTCAAGTACACCACCAGAACCTAAAGCACAACCCCAATTCACTGAATTATCATCCCTTCAATCTCCATCCGAAATACCACCTAAATCTTGCCATCATCTGAGTCTCCAATGCCTTATCATTTACTCAACAGCTCTGATTCAAACCCTAATTCATCCCTGGCAAATACCCACACAAACCCTTGCATACAGACTCCACTAAAGCTTGAAGTAGGAAAGAAAGGTTCACTCAGGCAATTACCTGAATATGTTGTGCGCTGACTCTATCTCAGATTCATCACCAACTGTGCACTGATCCTTGTTCAAATCCAACCACCAGGCAAACCCATTTCGTAAACATCACAGTTCCAACTGCAGCTGCAATTTTTGCTACTTCCATGCTACATTCAGAAATTCCACCAGAACCAATCTCCTACGAAACCCTCACTTCCTTGTAATACCTCTAACAGCAAACTCGACCAAACCCATTTTCTGCTCTTCAAAAACAAGTTACAAAAGCAACCCATCTCTGATTCTTGACCTCAACAGCAAAAATTCAAAACCCTAAATCAATTTCAAACCATTTCACTTTCAACATCAAATTCGAACCAACCTATTCAATGTTATTCTTCACTGACTCGCAATAGCTTGTTATTTCCTTTCTATTCAGTGCAAATCGACCATGGAAGCACCATCACAGTTCATTCAAACACCAGTCGCTTCTCATTTCTTTTTTTTTATTCGGATCTTCACAGCAACAGAGCCTAATTGCCTTTGGGCATGAGTTCTAAATCCCTCTTCAAAATCAAAATCAGACGAAACCCATTTTGATCTTTGCCCTAATTCTTCATCTCTCTCACTCGGCTTTGAAATATGGATGGAAAGTAATGAAGAAAAACTGAAACCCCCGATCTGGTTTTAGGGGTATGTAATGGCTGAAAATGCTATTGGCACCCATTGCTCCGATGAAGGCTGCCATACTGAGGTGCCCCTATTTCTAACTTGTATTGATGATGTAGACTGTCCATTTTCCTCGACTGAGCTCCGAATGACTGATTTCATCTTCTTTTGCTCCGAATGACTCCATTGCATCTATATAACTCAAAAACACATATAAGATACATAATTTACATGAAAACTCGCAAAGAAAGCATAAACAATATATATAAAATTAGGTGTTTTACGACACCTATCAGATTCCCCCACACTTAGACTTTGCTAGTCCTCAAGCAAATCAAACAAAACAATTCTAAAAGATACATACAACTCCGTGTCGTCGAGGCTACGGTCACATTTAGCACATATAACAAGCCTTTAAACCCCTAGGTGTCCCTAGTGGACGAGTAATAGTCTCGTGAGGGTTTACTAGAGATATACCCACAAAACCTACTTTTCCAACTTAATAGTTCTCCGAAATGATAGCATCCAACGCGCTAAGAAGACATAGAGATTATGCACACTAGTCATAAGAAGTTAGACACATAAATGAACACAATCTCATCCTTAAAAGTTGAGAGAGAAATAACCATCCCTTCTCGAAAGAAATTCGGGTTCGGAGTGATCGAAAGTCTCGACTCTGCCTCACAAGAAAGGGTTTTATGAAGTTGCTCTCAATAGTAAATAGCTTTTTATGGGTCACACATGTGTCCAGGTTGGAATGAAGAGAGAATCCTGCGACACGTTGAATGGTAGGAAGGCAAAACCCTCCGAATTGTTTTGAAAACCCACATCTTTTATTCATTTTGAAAACCCATTTTTCTGACGATCTCTAAGAAAGGAAATCAACCACTTAATGAAGGTGGGAATATGCTTACTTACCTCGTTATCCGTTCGGCGTGCATCTAGCACCACTCTCACAGCATCCATAGAAACGTCTTCGGTCTTCAATCGGTGTCTTCATCTTCGTCTTCGGTCTTCAACTCTTGATGATAACTCTTGAACTTCATAGAATCTTGACAATGTAATTCTTTCCTCTAATTTCTTGTTGCTTGAAACTTCATTATAGATATTCCTTCTTCCCTTGGCTTTATTGAAAGAATACAAAACTAAAAACGAACTATACAAACCCCAAATATAATTTTTTTTTTCTTTTTTTTTTATCATTTTTTTTTTCATTTTTTTTTTCATATTTTTTATTGAGAAATAAAAATAAAATAAAACAATAAAACTAGTAAAGAACCTAAAGAAATTTTCTCTTGTCTTATTTTTTTTTTTAATTTTTTTTTTCATAAATTTTTAATTTTTTTTTTTTTGAGACAAGAGAAAGTAAAATACAAATAAAATAAAAACGTAAGTACAAAGGCCATGGTGTAAGTACTTTACCGCTTGATTCTTCACAACTTATATGTCTTGATATCATAAACTTCTCGAACTCTCATCTTGATAATCTCCACTCTTGTATAATAGTCTTCAACTTATAAAAATTCTGCTCCTTGTCTTGTTGCTTTACTCGAATCTGAAATCTGCTCATTTCTGTACTGTTGCTTGTAAACCTCAAACGTGTTCAACTTTCCTTCAAATTTGTGATTCTCCTCTTGTTGATGATGATGGTGTTTCTATGGACCTGTTGGTGTAGAGAGATAAGGTGGATGGTGCTAACTGCGAACAAGATTACAAGTGGTATGTAAGTTAGCAATTCGATGTCACCATCATGGTTGATAAAAATAGCACTCAAGAGATCAAAATAGTGCTTCTATGGTGGGAGGTTGGGCAGCTCACCATTCTGCCCTTAATTTACGTACGGTGACACACACTCTAAAAGCACAAATTTAGACAGTACAAAGAATTGAAGGTTGGTGCCTCACATTATGTAACATGGGTAGTCTCCACTATAGGGGATCACCGCTCTAATACCGAATTCAGTCTGCACCTTATTTGCCACCGGCATGGTTAAATCCAACTTTAACTCTCATACAATTAAGAAACCCGATCATGTTCTCACGTCATCTCTAAGTTCAGTCACTCTTATGAGATTCTCGATGTAATCTTAGCGACATGTATACTATGTGACTCTAAACTAACCATAAGTTGGAGTTTTCTTATTCACTAGTTTACACAAAAGTTGAAAATTTTCAAAAATTTACAACGCAAAAGCTTAACCACTCCCCCACACTTAAACTTTACATTGTCCTCAATGTAAATTGAATCGTCCAAAGTAAGTCAAGGTGGGAAATTCGAACAAAAATCAGAAAAAATAAAAACAAGAAAAAACTAAAAACAAGACAAGAAATACTCATCCGATGGGTTGCCTCCCATTTAGCGCTTGGTTTAAAGTCGTCAGCCCGACTATCTCCTTGCATTCTATGACTCCTCCAGAGGGAGCACATCCACAAAGTTAACTCCTTCCACCACTTCGGAAGTGAAATTCTCATAATATGGTTTCAACCGGTGCCCATTAACTTTAAGTTCTTTCCCTGTAGCTATGCTACTAATTTCCACTGCACCATGAGAAAACACATTAGTAACAATAAAAGGTCCGATCCATCGTGACCTTAATTTACCCGGAAATAACTGCAAGCGAGAATTAAACAAAAACACTTTTTGCCCAATGCAAAATTGTTTCCTAGAAATCATGTTATCATGAAATGCCTTCGTCTTTTCCTTATAAATGCGTGAGCTTTCAAATGCATCATTGCGAAGCTCCTCTAGCTCTTGGAGTTGTAACTTCCTTTGCTTTCCATCCCCATCCATCTCCATGTTGCATTGCTTAATAGCCCAAAACGCCTTATGCTCAATTTCAACGGGTAAATGACAAGGTTTACCATACACAAGCCTAAAAGGAGACATCCCGATAAGTGTCTTATATGCGGTTCTATACGCCCACAAAGCATCATTAAGTCGCATGCTCCAATCTTTCCTTGTTGGGTTCACCGTCTTCTCTAGAATAGATTTCACCTCCCGGTTCGACACCTCGGCTTGTCCATTTGTTTGGGGATGATAAGGTGTTGCAATCTTGTGCGACACATTGTACTTCGTCAACAAGCTTTGTAAAATCCTGTTTTTGAAGTGAGAACCCCCATCGCTAATTATGGCGCTTGGAATTTCAAACCTTGCAAAAATATTAGCTTGCACAAAATCTGAAACCACTTTAGAATCATTAGTTGGGGTGGCTTTAGCTTCCACCCATTTCGAGACATAATCAACCGCAAGTAAGATATAAAAATTTCCATGGGAGTTGACAAAAGGCCCCATAAAATCAATACCCCATACTTCAAAAACTTCAATAAATTGAATAAAAGTTTGTGGCATTTGATTTCGGGCACCTAGATTGCCGGTTCTTTGACACCTATCACAAGTTGTACAAAATATATGTGCATCCTTAAACAAAGTTGGCCAATAGAAACCACTTTCAAGTACCTTGTGAGCGGTTCTCTTACTCCCAAAATGTCCTCCGCAAGCATAAGAGTGACAAAAAGACAAGATAGAATTAAATTCCGATTCGGGAACGCACCTTCGTATTACTTGGTCACTACCATGTTTCCATAAGTATGGATCATCCCATATGTATTGGTTCCCTAACTTCTTAAGTTTGTCCCTCTCAGCACGAGACAAGTTCTTTGGGATTTGTTTAGAAACTAAGTAATTAACAATATCGGCATACCATGGTTCTCCAAAGGCAATTGAGAATAGTTGCTCATCCGGGAAACTTTCACGCAATGGGATAGTCTCCTTGTCCACAGCAAGACGGCTCAAGTGATCCGCAACGATGTTCTCAATTCCTTTTTTGTCTTTGATTTCAATATCAAACTCTTGCAAGAGTAAAATCCACTGTATGAGCCTCGGTTTCGCCTCTTTCTTTGTAAGCAAGTACTTAAGCGCTGCATGATCAGAAAAGACAACAACTTTTGTACCAATTAGATAAGAGCGAAACTTTTCTAAAGCAAAAACAATGGCTAATAACTCTTTTTCAGTGGTTGTGTAGTTTTGTTTGGCCTCATTTAACGTTCTAGAAGCATAATAAATAGCATGAGGAAGCTTCCCCACACGTTGCCCAAGCACCGCACCAACCGCATAGTCACTTGCATCACACATGAGCTCAAAAGGTTTGCTCCAATCCGGTGGTTTAATGATAGGGGCTGAAATCAAAAGCTCTTTCAAACGATTGAATGCCGCCATACATTTTTCATCAAAATTAAAAACCACATCTTTTTGCAATAAGTTACAAAGTGGTGATGCTATCTTGGAAAAGTACTTGATGAATCTACGGTAGAAACCTGCATGACCAAGAAAAGAGCGTATCTCCCTCACCGTAGTGGGAGGGGTTAGAGCACGAATAAGTTCTATCTTAGATTTATCGACTTCCAAGCCTTTAGAAGATATTATATGGCCTAAAACTATGCCATGAGTTACCATGAAATGGCACTTCTCCCAATTTAGCACAAGATTTGTTTCAACACATCGTTCAAGGATTAGAGACAAATTGTTCAAGCAAAGGTCAAATGAATCACCAAAGACGCTAAAGTCATCCATGAACACTTCAATTATGTTTTCAACATATTCCGAAAAGATACTTACCATACACCTTTGAAAGGTAGCTGGAGCATTGCATAAGCCAAAAGGCATCCTTCTATAAGCAAAAGTACCGAAAGGACAAGTGAAAGTGGTTTTCTCTTGGTCCTCCGGCACTATCACAATCTGATTATAACCTGAATAGCCATCAAGAAAGCAATAATAAGAGTGTCCAGCTAAATGTTCAAGCATTTGATCAATAAAAGGTAAGGGAAAGTGATCTTTTCTAGTAGTGGCATTCAATTTTCTGTAATCAATACAAACCCTCCAACCGGTTTGCACACGAGTTGGGACAAGTTCATTCTTATCATTCTCCACCACCGTCACACCTGATTTCTTTGGTACTACTTGTACCGGGCTCACCCACTTGCTATCGGATATGGGGTAGATAACACCCACTTCCAAAAGCTTGAGTATCTCCTTTTTCACAACTTCCATCATGGGAGGGTTCAAACGATGTTGCGCTTCCCTTGTAGGCTTTGCATCGTCCTCCAAACGAATTTTGTGCATACAAACGGCAGGGCTTATACCCTTGATATCGGCAATTGTCCATCCTATGGCCGTCTTGTACTTCCTTAGCACCCTTAGAAGTTTTTGCTCCTGTAAATCATTAAGCTCATTAGAAACAATCACCGGTAACTCTTCATTATCACCCAAGTATAAGTACTTTAGGTGGTCGGTAAGAGGTTTCAATTCTAACTTTGGAGATTTAACAATTGAAGGTACAAGCTTTTCATCACTGCATGGTAAAGAAATAAAAGAAATATTATGAGTTTCCGGGCATCCTTGTAGTGAATTAAGATCACCAAGGGCTTCCTTGACTTCATTACCACACTCTACACCATTATCCATGGATGTAGTTAACACGGTTTCCAAAGCGTCATCACCATTTAATTCAAACATTTGTTGTGCCAATGTATCCATAACATCAATGGAGAAACAAGAGTGGACATCGCTAGGATATCTCATCGTCTCGAAAATGTTGAAATGTATTGTCTCTCCATCAAATTCCATGGTCAACGTTCCCTTATCCATATCAATTATGGTTTTCGCCGTTTTCATGAAGGGACGCCCAAGTAGCAATGGAAGAGACGAGTCCGGTGAACCTTCATTCATCAATTATGATATCCCCGGCAGCGGCGCCAAAATTTGATCGCTGTCGTAAGCGTCAAAAATAATTTCACTTTCTTACTCACTAAATTTAAATGAAGTACAAAGTAAGGAAGAGTTCGTTTCCACAGAGAGGCAATTGTTGTTATGCGATTTTCAGTTTCTAAGGTAACCAAGGGGGGATGTTTGTTGTTTAAGCGAAATACTAAAGTATAATAAAAATAAAATAGAGCAAAGCAAATAGTTGGAATAATCAATAAGGAGAAGATATTGGTCACGGGATAGTATCATTCACAAACATGTATTTTCATCAATGATTAGAATTGGTATTTTAATCTCTCATCTACTAATAGTCCTAGGATACCTTGATCGCAAGTATATCCCGCTAATTCCCTGTTTTCATCACAACCACATTAAAAGATGCATATGTGAATTCTTCCTAGAAAGCAACCTAAAGTGTAAAAGCACAATTAGATTTAACTCCCTAAAAGCAATAAGTTCTATGGAATAAGACTAATCAATGCAAACGAATGTGTAAAAGCACTAATCGTTTTAACAAAAGTTATGATTCACTTGTGACTAGTAGGATATCACTACAAGCACTACCCACAATTATGCTACTTAGAATCAGGGATAAACAACTTTTTCGTATTGAAAACCCTAATATAGCTCTAGAGATGAATGTAAATCGGATTGATTCCGGACTCAACCAAACAAACAATCAAATCATATAACACTATTAATTGTGAATCACAAACAATAAAATTGAGACAAAACTAATTCATTGAATCATATAACATATTGAGAAATCAACTTTATCCCATAACCAATAATATTTGTTTAGCTACTCATAGCTATGGAGTTCATCATAAAAATATTAATTGAAAAGAACAAGATGAACAAAAGCAAACCCTATAAGCGTAAACAAAACCGGCTCTCCAAAGTTCCAAGAAAAATACGTAATCCCAAAAGTTGTAGAAGTCTTTCCTTTAAATAGCTCCCTTATTTCCAAAATTAGGTCTAATCTTCAAAGGACAAAAGAAAGAAGTCCACCAAGCCCATGTGTGAGAAAAACCCATGTGAAAACTCTGCCCAAAAACGGTCGCCGGAAAGCTGGTATTATGGACGGAATTTGGCCGGAATCCGGCACCGGAAAACGGCTCAGGTGACCGGCAAAGTCCACCCGGTCACCGGATCAGCGAGTCAACGGGTCAGCGAGTCAACGATCCAACTCGGCCGGGTCAACTCGGTTAAGCACCGAGTCAGAGTATGAGTCAGTCACTGACTCAGCTGATTGAGTGAGTTGGTATTGGCCAAGGCCATTGCACTGGCCAAAGCTCTGTGTTGCACTATCATTGTGCATCACCAATGCACTTCCAGCCATGATGGCTGCTCCTAGGTTCAATAGTATCCCCTTCATTCAGTTCAAGTCCATCTGCAGCACATATACTTAACCATGGAAGCACACATATCAGCTCCATCTTTGCATTGCAACATCGACAAAGCTGCACCTGGAATTTCTACACATCCCATCTTCATACTCCGTTGCACAAGTCCTGCAACAATGCTTATCTCAGTACTCATATCAATTCCTCCTTTCCATTCAGCTCAACCACTGCAGCTCAATATCACGCTTTAGGTTCACAATCTCTCTTTATTCATACATTCCATTCTTGCCCCTCGGTGCATCGTGGCCACCGCCATACACAACCGCAGCCGCACCCATAATTGCAACCAACTTTGCACTCAACCACCACTGCAAATATTCCTGACAAGCACAAACACCTAACCACTACACTTCCATGTACACAATTAAGCCAATACAGCCTCACCATACTATCAAATCCATTATCCCACAACTCCATTACATTCCCCGTGACAGCGGTAGACACACACATACAGACTTCTACTTCATTTGCGGCTCAAAGTCACCACCACGATATTCTCTCATTCCGCTTCAGAAGCCAACACAACTCAACAACATCTATGAGTCTCCATCCATGCCATAACCACACCTTCCATTTCTTTTTAGCCTCAGAACTCAAGATCACTGTCACAGCTCCAAACACAACTTCTGCAGCTTCTATATCAGCTCAAGTACACCACCTGAACCTAAAGCAAAACCCCAATTCACTGAATTATCATCCCTTCAATCTCCATCCGAAATACCACCTAAATCTTGCCATCATCTGAGTATCCAATGCCGTATCATTTACTCAATAGCTCTGATTCAAACCCCAATTCAGCCCTGGCAAATACCCACACAAACCCTTGCATACAGACTCCACTAAAGCTTGAAGTAGGGAAGAAAGGTTCATTCAGGCAATTACCTGAATATGTTGTGCGCTGACTCTATCTCGATTCATCACCAACCGTGCACCGATCCTTGTTCAAATCCAACCACCAGCAAACCCATTTCGTAAACATCACAGTTCCAACTGCAGCTGCAATTTCTGCTACTTCCATGCTACATTCAGAAATTCCACCAGAACCAATCTCCTCTGAAACCCTCACTTCCTTGTAATACCTCTAACAGCAAACTCGACCAAACCAATTTTCTGCTCTTCAAAAATAAGTTACAAAAGCAACCCATCTCTGATTCTTGACCTCAACAGCAAAAATTCAAAACCCTAAATCAATTTCAAACCATTTCACTTTCAACATCAAATTCGAACCAACCCATTCAATGTTATTCTTCACTGACTCGCAATAGCTTGTTATTTCCTTTCTATTCAGTGCAAATCGACCATGGAAGCACCATCACAGTTCATTCAAATACCAGTCGCTTCTCATTTCTTTTTCTTTTTCGGATCTTCACAAAGAATGAGCCTAATTGCCTTTGGGCATGAGTTATAAATCCCTCTTCAAAATCAAAAAATCAGACGAAACCCATTTTGATCTTTGCCCTAATTCTTCATCTCTCTCACTCGGCTTTGAAATATGGATGGAAAGTAATGAAGAAAAACTGAAACCCCCGATCTGGTTTTAGGGGTATGTAACGGCTGAAAATGCTATTGGCACCCATTGCTCCGATGAAGGCTGCCATACTGAGGTGCCCCTATTTCTAACTTGTATTGATGATGTAGACTGTCCATTTTCCTCGACTGAGCTCCGAATGACTGATTTCATCTTCTTTTGCTCTGAATGACTCCATTGCATCTATATAACTCAAAAACACATATAAGACACATAATTTACATGAAAACTCGCAAAGAAAGCATAAACAATATATATAAAATTAGGTGTTTTACGACACCTATCAGGCACCAACATGATTCCTGACTATAAATCCATAACATGCAATTCCAAGTTACCTTTTGAGGTACCATCACAACATAAAAGAATTTTATCCACATTTGGCAGTTGGAAAAACACCTCAGACTACACAGAAGAAGTCTGTTACAAGATTGATCTATTTTTATACCTTCAGTACATACACAAGTTCTAAATGGGACACTACTAGTAGCATCTTTGTCAAGATAATTGTATTCAAATTATCGAAATCTATGCCTCAAACACCATAATTTGCAAATAGATATTACAGATTACAGAAGCCGACACTTCTTTTCAAGCGATTGTTGGAAACTGTAATCTAGTATTACTAAACGCCATAATTTCAATACTAATATGAATGTAAAGATAGATTTTATGGGATAGACAAAGTAAAATCATTGATAGCAGATCTATGTGATGGCATCTTACTTTTTCTACTGCGTTTTGTTGATGAACACATATGGAAGAGAAAATTTTCAAAAAGCTTGCTTGTTATTCTCACTTTTGGTCTTCTATATATATACTGTTAGAAAAAAAAAATTGTGAAAGGCCGTGTCTTTTCATGATCCAAGAAAAAACCACATAAGAAAAATGCACACAACCCCATCTAATAATTTCACTAGCACTTGTCAATGTTGTCATATTAAAAAAACCATGAATTGATAGGTGTAGAATACACCGTATTTACTATGTAGAGTTTATGCCTTCTTTGCTATTTTTCTTGTGAATTATGTATCTTATGTGTGCTTTTGAGTTTATTAGGTGCAATGGAGTCATTTGGAGCAAAAAGACCAATTGGAACTCGTTCAAATACAGGATTTCTACTTTTCATTGTGTAGAGGACGAGAAGATGAAGACAATGCCGAAAGAATGGAGTTATTCGGAGTTCGTATGAAGAAGTTATTCGGAGTTCTATTTTTATTTTTCCATATTTATCTATTGTTCTCTAAGTGCTTTGGTGGGTCACTAAACATCGACGTGTTATTACTGCTAGGATGAAATAGAGTGGTTGAGTTACTAGAAAAATAAAAAAAAAAAAAAACAAAAAAAAAAAACAAAAAAAAAAAAAATTGAATAAGAAAAGAAAAAAAAAAGAGACCGACCAATTAGACCAAAACGGAATAACAAGACACTTGGGAATAGCAGTATGTGTGAAACGTAGTCCCTGTCTCCGTCGCCTAAACAAGCGTGGAATGCAGGATCCAAGGCAACTATCATGTACTTGCGACAAGAAGCATGCGCTTGGATCCAAAAGATCTAATCATGCCGTCTAAAAAAAAGAGAAATTGGATCCAGTTTGATCCAATCATATATAAAAAAAAAAAAAAAAAAGAAAAAAAATTATTATTGTGTTGAATAAAGTCACTTTTGGTTCCCTTGTATATGCCAATTGATTTGATGTAGCATTCAGCACAAAGTAGCTCAATCCAATAGGATTAGGTTCATCTTAGCAGTGACCTTCAGACAGATATGGGAAACATCGAACACTTGTGAACATCCGCCAACATCTACATCTATATTCATCTTCTTAATCTTTTTATTGTGATTGTGGTTTGTTAGTTTCCGAGTATTGTGGCTTGTTCGACTATCTAATTAGAGTTTATTTACTAATATATGAATTGAATTTGCAAGGTACCTCCTCCTGTAATCATTTTGGATTCGTTCATTGATTTGTCACAAATAGACGGAGTTTGAAATATAGGTTTTGTAGGTATATCTCTAGTAAACCTTCACGAGACTATAACTCGTCCACTAGGGACACCTAGGGGTTTAAAGGCTTGTTATTTATGCTAAAAGTGACCGTAGCCTCGACGACACGGAGTTGTTGTATTTTAGTTTTGTTTGATTTGCTCGAGGACTAGCAAAGTCTAAGTGTGGGGGAATTTGATAGGTGTAGAATACACCGTATTTACTATGTAGAGTTTATGCTTTCTTTGCTATTTTTCTTGTGAATTATGTATCTTATGTGTGCTTTTGAGTTTATTAGGTGCAATGGAGTCATTTGGAGCAAAAAGACCAATTGGAACTCGTTCAAATACAGGATTTCTACTTTTCATTGTGTAGAGGACGAGAAGATGAAGACAATGCCGAAAGAATGGAGTTATTCGGAGTTCGTATGAAGAAGTTATGAGCAAAACGAGAACTTGGAGGACTAAGGACAAAATTGTCATTTCATCAAGGGCGAAGACTATTTGGAGTCCAGAGGTGGTTAAGGGGCTCTCATTCAGGGCACCCCTTATCACTCAGCAGTGGATGTTACTAACACAAGGGTAGCCCTTATCCAGAGGATGGTTATCTTTGGCGGACCGGATCGAGCCCATAGTAACACCCAGATCCGGACCCGAACCGACCCTGTTATCCAAACCCTACATCTTGAGAGGTTCTCATTTCTTATCTATTTCGACCATTGTTCACCTGATGAGAGGAAATGCTGCTGTTGATCGAGAGATACTAAGTGATCAATCGAGAGAGGTTATCGGGGCTTTCAAGTTTGATGTTCTTTGTTCTCGATTGAATGGTGGTTACGATGGGTTTTGAGTTGATTTTAAAGAACGGAATTGAAGATGGGGATGGCTATTATTCTGTGAATCGGATTCAGATGAGAGAGGGTTGTGAGCTTTATAATTGATGTTGCTGCTGATGTACCGAGAGAAGTGAAGCTCTTCGTGATGCCACAGAGAAGGAAATTAGAGGTGTGTTGGTGTTTTTAAAGATAAAAAGGGATCTGAAATTTACAATTAGGTTCTGAATTTAGGGTTGGTCTCGAATTGAGAAGAAGAGTTATTGGTGAATCGATTGAGCAGAAATTGAGATGGGTTTGTGTTGACATCAAGGTACTGGCACTTGAATTGAAGGTGGGTTTAGAGTGAATTCGAGTCTGGATTGATTATGGCAGTGAACACAGATAGGTGGTTTGTGCCTGGTGCTGGTAAACATGTCTTGCAGCTGTGTAAATGATGCCAAGGGTCTGGTTTGAGGAAGATGGAGTCTGTAATTATGCTGTTGGTGAAATTTCAGACACAGGAAATTGGCTCTTTGATCTGGGAATGAATGGCTGTTCTGGTGGGATGAAGCAGGCTAAGAATGAGCTGCAGAAATTGGTGTTGCTGCTCATATGGTCATGGCTTGAGCAAGAGGAAGCTGAGATGAATTACAGGCAAGATGGGCAGGAGTACACAACTGGGAATGAAAATGACAAATAATGTTGTGTTGTTGGCTTTGATGTGAACTGATAATGCAGGGATGAATTGCAGGTGGAGCTGTTATTGGATGCAGCTGAGGACTACAGGGCCTGAGGTAATAGGTGATAGTGTTATGGAATGGAAGGCTCTGGCAATGGCTGGAGATTGTGCACATGAGTGAGGGGGTATTTGTGTTGCCCTGAGCTGCAATCGAAGGCACTGGAGGTGAGCTATGAAGTGATTCTGGTGGTGTTATGAACTGAGCTGAGCATAAGGAGGTCTGAGCTGAAGTTAAGCCAAGCTGAGTTGATGTTGTCGCTGAGAAGTGGAGGAGCTCGAAATGGAAGCGAGGTCTGAAGCCAACAAGGAAAGGCTGTGAACTAAAAGAAGCAGGTGGAAGCTACAGAAGGCTAGAAGTCTGGTGGCATGAGGCAGATTACAAAGATTTTGAAACTGTGAATGTGGTATGGGTTTGTGGTGTTAATCCTGACTTGTAGGAGGTGGCATTGTTTGTGAGCTAAGCAGGGAAGAAGAATTCAGGTGCAACTGCAGAAACTGATGCTGCAATGAAGTTGGTGGTTCAGGGCAAGTAGCCATCATGGCTGGAAGATGTCACAGGGCCATCTTGGCCGTGACCTAGCTGGTGATGCACAAGGATTGCTCAGTACTGCTTTGGCTTGTGCAATGGCCTTCTGCCAATGCCACTCAGCTCACCGGGTCTCGATCATTTGTCTAACTCACTCATCTGACCCATCTGACTCACATCTGACTCAGCTGACCCGGTGTTGACTCAGCGATTTGACCCCGAGTTGGACCTTGACCCGTTCTGACCCGTTGACCCGGTGGCCGGTTTGACTTTGCCGGTCACCTGAGCTAGTTTTCCGGCGACTTTTCCTGGATTCGACCATAATCCCAGCTTTTCCCAAGCGAGCGTTTTTGGGATAATTTCTACACGGGTTTCTCTCCATGGTGGGCCGGGTCAATTTCCAACTAATGGACTTTGAAGACAAAACCTAGTTTTGGAAGGAGAAAAAGACTACAAAAGGGAAGACTTCTACAATGTTTTGGGGGACCACGTTTTATTATCTCTTCTCTACTTTATTCTAGGGTTTTAGAACCATGAAGTCTTTTCTCTTTCTTTTTGTTATGAACTCCATGAATATGAGTACCTAAGTTTATTATTGGTTATGGAATAGTTGAATTTCACATAATATGATTCTTTGATTCAATATATTAGTTTTGTCTCATAATTATCGTTTGCAATTCTCTGGAAATATTGTTTTATGATTGATTGATTGTTTTGTCAAGTTGCAAATTGGTAGAACTTCTAATCACATCTATTGCTAGTTTAGGGTTTATTATACGCAAAAGTGATATTCCTTGGATACAAGTAGCATAATATGATTATAGTTTGTAGTGATATATTCTTATGATCATATGTGAATCGTAACCTTTGTTAAATTGAATTAGTGCGCTTTCCACGTTCAATTGCTTTGATTGGCCTGATTTCATAGAACTTAATGCATCCGCTTTTACACGTTAGGTTGTTCCTTTAGATAGAATTCATATTCGCATCTTTTAATGTGTTTGTTGATGACAAGAGGAGATTAGCGGGATATTCTTGCGATCAAGGTATTCTAGGGTCTTTGATAAAAGTTGAGATTAAATATCAATTCTAGTTATTGTGAAAAACATGTTAGTGAATGAAAACGAAATCCTTAACCAATATCTCTTCTATCTTATTTGTTTGCTTTTATTTGTTTTATTTAGTTTATTATAATCACAGAATCCTCGGTGTTTTATATAGGAAACCATAACAATTTGACAACCTAGACCTCTCTGTGGGATCGATCCTTTCTTGCCCTTGCTATATTTATATTTTGAGTAGTAAGAAAGTGTAATTTATTTTTGACGCTTACGACCGCGATCATGAATCCAATACAAACTTGCGATGAAACTAGAATCTAATTCATCCGTATAATTAGAGATAGAAACTTTTGACATATTTCTTCGGTATGTATTGATTCCTCAGTTCGGTCTTCCTCCCGCACATAAGAACCAGTATCGAGTGAAACTAAGCTTTCAAAATATTGTTTAACTCTTCTCCAGTAACTTAAGCTTTGGATATACGGTTTTCTGAAAATTTCGAACTTATGGTCGTAATAATATAATTCATCATTTATCTCAATTAAAATCTCACCACTCTTAGAAGATGACACAATCTTCGTACGACCACCATACTCAGTTTCATGATTTATAATAAAACGTCTAGTCCAAGTGTTTGGACCACATAAATATGGAATGGGCTTAATAGGATCTTCAGCCCATTATATTTAAACAAAAACATTTAATTGGATCATGGGTTGAAGCCTAAATCCATTAAGGGTTAAAAACCTAATCTGTTGGCCTTTATTAAAGGTGACTAAATTCATTGTATCCTAAAAAGTGGATGAATTTGTTGATGGTAATACCAGGCATAAATTCAAACCAGTAAGTTAGAATTAATCTAGATGTGTATTTAGTCCAAATGCATTAATTAACCTGGTCATCCTGAAAGGAGGGGATAATATAGATTATTTATTGGACTAAGTACATTTTTAATTTCTAGATACATAATTCTGATTCCAAATAAAGATAAACCTGGAGAGCATTTGGTCTAGGTACATTATCAAAATGAATGCAAACAAGTAATTGACTGGATGCATACCCTCTACAACTTATAAATAGATGAGGAATTTCAACTAGAAAGGTAAACATTTTCTAATCCTTTTCTCTCCACAAAAACCTGTTTAGAGCTCTTACTCATTGAGGTATCGGAGTGTCCTTGCAGGTACCCCCCCCCCCTTCATTCATCAAGAATATTTATAAAGCCAAGATCATTGGAGAGCGGAGCTGGAAACTCTTCATCATCAAGAACATATCACGAGGAAAATTGTGAGTTATCTAAAAGTTTATAATTCATCCATCAGGTATAAATCTTGACTCATCCAACGGTTAAGATTATATCTTTCAATACAAATCTCGAGGAGTGTTGTAGGAACATTTTTGTTGCAACATCTTTTGGCGCCCAATGTGGGGCAGAGAAAGAATCTTCAAAAAAAAAAATCAAGATCCGTGCCTTCATCACAAGTATGCCGGAGTGATGGGAACGACAATATGGATGCAATAGTACGAGGAACTCAGAGCGATATTGATCACCCGCTTTGATAAGGAGTTGAAACATCACTTGCAACAACGGCATCAGGAAGTCCTTCTGAGAGAACTCATTCCCCAAGAATTAGTAGGGGGAATCATAGGTTACGCATTACAATTCCCCTTTTAATTTGAAGGTAACAATCTTAATAAATCCTCAAGAAACCTATATCAGCATCAAACAAACTTGTTAAACTCGCGTCCAAACTCCATTTTCAATAGAGGTTTTCGTTTAGCCTCGCATATTGAATGAGTATATAGGACATGAGCAATACCTATAGATCTCAAAACTGACTGCTGAGAGATTGACTAGATAAGAGATCACAAATGGGTAATACCCTGAAGGTGTCACTCCACACTAGCGTGCACGATATTCGTATGAGGGTTGGTGAACACGTCGTGCATGATCTTCACATGAAAGGAAAGCTCTTAAAGTAAGTAATGTACCAAAGGAAAGTTGACGACCAAATGACACCTACAAAAGCCATCACGCCTTCATAGGATTATAATGATGATTGGACCTAGTCAGTGGCAAGACAACAGGCGCGAGCGGGAGGAACATCGACAAGTAGAGTCGGAGAGTACCTCGACAAGCAGAAGCGAAATAAGCGCCTCGACCAATGGAAGCGAAAATAATATTACGACGAAAAAGAATCGAAAGTTTCTCCTGCAAATAGGAGGCAATCACCATAGATGCACTATATATGAGTAATCTCCAATGTACATCACTATGGATGCAATCTTCCAATTACAGATAAAAGAAAGACACATATGGACCGAAACATAAGAAACTAGTCATAAACAGTATGCGACATGAACATCAACGGTCGACCTTAGTTGCAGCATAATTAGCGTACTCAATTCGCACACGCTCTATTAGTTTAGCCTCGCAAACATCAACGATCTCAAGTTGTATAATCAAAACAAATCAGTGGAAAACATATTCACTATATCTCTACTCCAACTCAAGTGTTACTTGCTCGTACATGCGCCCTTGTTAGGTTAATCAAACACAAAACTTCCTTAATGGTCTAACTCCCTAGACCCAGCATTCCAAGTAATCGGTTCTATCAGCAATTTAGCTCGTTGATCCAACTAGTGATCCATCTCGCCTATCCAATCAACGATGTTATTTCGGATGGATCCAAGTTAAAACTTGCACGAGTTTTACTCACAATATTTGAACAGCTAGGGGCGTCTGGTGAAGACCGTACTTGATAGATAGGCTAGCAGGAGGGAAGTTTTATCGAGTGAAGAGCAGTAAAATGAAGCCCGAAACTTGGAACTTTAGCAACTTGGAAATAGTTTAATATTGACTACGAGATGCATATTTTTGATGCTGAATCTATTCACACCTCATAAGGTAAGCCTAAATGATTTTTCAATTTGTTTACAGAAATCGTATTTTCTAGTCCTACAACAAATGCACAATTCACATACAAATACATAATTCATAAACTAATGCATGACCCACACTCTTCGAAACTAGCCAGAGTCATTTAGCAATAACACTCGCATAACTAAGATCGAACACAAACTTCAGGCCTACTAGACATAGCAGTTAAACAATAACTCTCGCATATCTAGCACCGATCCTAACTTGGATTTGATTAGAGGAATAATTTCAAAAAATATTCCTTGCACGGTCTTAGTCAATACTTGCACAAATTTACGAGCAAGCTAAACTGGCTTACCGCAGGCTCAATAATAGCAAGGACCTTGTTCCATGGGCAATGGAACCCTATCTCAGGGCAGTGAGAACCAAACCAAATTGACTTTGATTAGAGAAAAATCCTTGCACGGTCTTAGTCAATACTTGCGCAAATTTGCGAGCAAGCTAAAGCTAAACTAGTTCAGTGAAGGCTCAAGAATATGAAGGACCTTGTTCCATGGGATATGGAACCCCATTCTTAGGGTAATGAGACTACATTATACGATTAAAAAAAAACGTTATATAAATAAGTTTTGCTGGATCAGAAGCTAGAGCTACAAACAAAAAAATTATAATGAATATAAAACTGCATATAAGATTTATCAAAGGTGGAACAAACAAAAATCATTTTGCGAGGAAGCTTTTATGGAGCGATGTAGAAAAAATTACAAAAGGAAGTATTGTTGGGGAAGGAGTTATAGCGAAAGAAGACAAAAAAAAAAGTCACACACACTAACAAACCAATTCGTGAAGAAAGTTTGATGGAGTTAAAAATATATATATACATGAAGAAAACTTATTAGAGAGGGAGCGCCAAAAAAAAAAAACTGATGCAAAAAGAAGTTAATTGGAGCGGGAGCGAAGGGAAATCAAATCAATTTGAGATGAAACTTTAACGGAATCGAAGTAAAAAATATTCATGAAGAAGCTTTGTTGGAGCTTGAGGGAAAGAGGAAAAATATAAAATTATTTGCATGAAGATGCCTTTCTAGAAAATGGAGCGGAAAAGTGAGGAGATCTCACAAAAGCGAAGATGGAAAGACAAAAAAATAAAAATAAATAAATAAAATCAACTACATAATACGAAGATCTCAAAGGAATGAGTCTCACATATTACCTCATGCTCCCCTCATTTTGTTTGAGATATAGTGAAGCATCATTTGAAGAACATCACTTATCAAGCTCTTAATACATGAGTAGTTGTGATATTTTACAACCATCTAAAAGGTGTAGATCACGATCGGCATCATCATCACTATTGGAACATCAATTGGAGTATATTTATACAACATCATACATATCTAATCACAATGGTCTATACTCCAAAGAACAAATACGCCAGTTTTTTCCAAACTGTGAAGTTATACTACAAGTACAGTACGAGCAGAAAGTATTATGTGGTGCTGGCATCTATGGCCTCAAATCACAAGTGAAGACTTAAGTCTTGAACTAATCGCAAGCACAAAATCTCACCAAGTTTTGCGCCTGTGAAACCACGAACTCTTGTCTCAAAAACCAGATTTATTATCCAAGAGACGTGCCAACACTTATAGCAGTCAGTGTAATAGCTGCCAAAACGAAAGAAAAAAAAAAGTTGTTGTGTTGTACGCAAGAAGACCTGTTACAGCTGCAAATACATAACTTGAAACTTGTGATATAATCATCAAGCATCGTTCATATTCGACCACGGAAAACTCTCGTCCAGCAACATAAAATGCAGTCTTGTTCACAAGCAGACTACCATATCGTTTCAACACGTAGCTTAGGGGCGTCAGAATACAATTATGAAGCAACTGATCCAGGACACTCTTTTTAATCCAGCAACAAGTTGGAATTAAGAGGGGGCGATGTTTGAACCACATAAATATGAAATGGGCTTAATAGGATCTTCAGTCCATTGGCTTTAAACAAAACATTTAATTAGATCTTGGGTTGGAGCCTAAATCCATTAAGGGTTAAAAACCTAATCTGTTGGCCTTTATTAAAGGTGACTAAATTCATTGTATCCTAAAAAGTGGATGAATTTTTTGATGGTAAGACCAGGCATAAATTCAAACCAGAAAGTTAGGATTAATCTAGATGTGTATTTAGTCTAAATACATTAATTAATCCGGTCATCCTGAAAGGATGGGATGAATATATATTATTTATTGGACTAAGTACATTTCTAATGTCTAGATACATAATTTTGATTTTAAATAAAGATGAACCTGGAGAGCATTTGGTCTAGGTACATTATCAAAATGAATGCATACATGTAATTGACTGTATGCATACCCTCTACAACCTATAAATAGATGAGGAATTTCAACTAGAAAGGTACACATTTTCTAATCCTTTTCTCTCCACAAAAACCTGCTTAGAGCTCTTGCTCATTGAGGCATCGGAGTATCCTTGCAGGTACTTCATTCATCAAAAATATTTTATAAAGCCAAGATCATTGGAGAGCTGAGCTGAAAACTCTTCATCATCAAGAACGTATCACGAGGAAAATTGTGAGTCATCTAAAAGTCCACAATTCATCCATCAGGTATAAATCTTGACTCATACAACGGTTAAGATTATATCTTTCAATACAAATCTCGAGGAGTGTTGTAGGAACATTTTTGCTACAACACCAAGATTTCTCAACTTTATAGTCTTGCAGTACCCAAACATCAATACAAACATTAAAATTATGGTTTCTAAGCACACAAAGGGACCCTTCCGACACCACTAAAATCACATCCGGGAGAGCAAGACACTCCAAACAGTCTTTTGGTAATTTTATTCCTTTGAATCTCTCAATACTTATATCCAAGGAGACTACAATTTTCTGATAGTCGTCTGGATTTTTAATGGATATCCAATGAGGATCCCCATTAAAAATCACCCTAGAATTTTCTAGCGTATAATGCACATAAAGCACGTTATCGATGATTTTCCATGAATCTGATTTTAATGAATAGACTTGGACTACGTCGTTGTTGATGGTGGTTTTTAGCTTAGGGTTAAAATCGTAAAATGTACATCTGACATGACGTCACTATGACCACTATCGCATTTATTGAATCAATCAGCATGCCTACGTAAGAATTACCAGGGTACCTTTTTTTTATATACATGTGTCATGTTCTACGCAGAACCCTTAGTATTGACCGACAACATCTTCGTATATACCAAACCCTAATTCTCTCACCACCATGCCAATGGCAAACCATGCCAGCCACGTCTCCATGCCAAGGCATGCCGACCATGCCAGCCGCACCACCGTGCCAATGGCAAACCATGCCAGCCACGTCTCCGCGCCAAGGAATGCCGACCATGCCAGCCACGTCTCCGCGCCAAGGCATGCCAACCATGCCAGCCGCACCACCGTGCCAATGGCAAACCATGCCAGTCACGTCTCCGCGCCAAGGCATGCCGACCATGCCAGCCGCACCACCGTGCCAATGGCAAACCATGCCAGCCACGTCTCCGCGCCAAGGCATGCCGACCATGCCAGCCGCACCACCGTGCCAATGGCAAACCATGCCAGCCACGTCTCCGCGCAAAGGCATGCCGACCATGCCAGCCGCACCACCGTGCCAATGGCAAACCATGCCCGCCCACGTCTCAGCGCCAAGGCATGCCAACCATGCCAGCCGCACCACCGTGCCAATGGCAAACCATGCCAGCCACGTCTCCGCGCCAAGGCATGCCGACCATGCTAGCCGCACCACCGTGCCAATGGCAAACCATGCCAGGCACATCTCCATGCCAAAGCTATGCCGGCCCTACCACATGCCGCTGGCTGCCAAACAGAGGGTTGCAACGATCAATGGCTACCCTTTCATCTGAGATGCAGATCTCAGCCGTCCAAGTTCGCCACCTAACGCATGGCAACTTCTAGCCCAAGGCCAAACATCACGGTTTGCACCAAACCCTAATTTTAGCCGCGCCTAAACTATGCCAAAGCTTGCTGGTCCCCTACTTTCATTGACCAATCAGGTTGCTCCAAACCTGCCACGATCTCAAAAGAGGCTAGCTTCCCAAAACACGCTAGCTTCCCAAAATGTGCTAGCTTCCCAAAACCGTGCCAACATGCCGCACGCGCATACCAAAAAGCCATGCCATCCATGCCGCCATGACACATGCACGGCTATGCCACCTCGGGCCTGCAACATCCCTCATGAATTCTTCCTGAGTTTTACTGTCGGGATGTTTTCATCTCACGAACGAGCTCAAAACCTAAATATACCCTCGTTGGGAGATAGGAAATTCTTTTCCCGTCGAATGGAGGGGCGGACCGTCAAAATCCGAGTCCGTACGAGAATTCTACAGCGATTCTAGTAAAGGGCGCCAATTAGGGTTTCAGCATGCCAAAACTCTAATTTAGACAAAGTTGCCAGGCTACAAACGGAAGGTAGCCACGATCAACGGCTGCCCTTTCTCCTAAGATGCAAATCTCAGCCGTCCAAGTTCGCCACCCAACGCGTGGCAATTTCTGGACCAATGCCAAAACTACACGGTTTGTACCAAACCCTAAATTTTGGCCGCGCCTAAAACATGAACGAGCATGCCAAAACCAGACCGGTCATGCCGTTGGCTGCCAAACGAAGGGTTGCAATAATCAATGGATGCCCTTACATCTGAGATGTAAATCTCAGCCACACAAGTTCGCCACCTAACGCATGGAAACTTGCGGCCCAAAGCCAAACATCACGGTTTGTACTAAACCCTAATTTTGGCCGCGCCTAACACATACCAAAGCCATGCACGACGCTGGCTGCCAAAACGAAGGGTTGCAACAATCAACGGCTACCCTTCCTCTCAAGATGCAGAATCTCGACCGTCGAGGTTCACCACTGAGCCGGCAAGTCTCCCTAGCTCAACTTGCCAAGCAACAACAACATGCTACACGTTTTCCACGAAAACACTCGAGACATCAACATATGTCACAAACTGGGGGATGCTCATTAGGGTATTGGTTCGGCGGTTTACAGCGTGCGGTGTACACTACGCCCGTTACAAGAAAGTGTCATAAGAATGAGTCGGTTAGTAAATACAAGGAGTAATGGTAAAACGTTTCTCTCATTATGAAACATCAATTCCAGGCGTTACCCGTTACCACCTCCTTCCACTTTACTCAGTCGTTCCCATTTCTTACGAGACCAGAGTACGTTTTGTTACGACTTGTATAAATAGGTCTTACCTATTTCCACCAAACAACAAGTTTTGAGTCAGAAGCATACAACACTCAGAAATCACTTGCTAGCTTTCCCATCTGTTAGCTTTCACTTTCTGATACAAGTCAAACAACTACTCTTCCAGAATCAACTATTCTGGTCTCAACACTCTCTTCGCTTCCCTCGCTAAAACCAACCCTTCTCCTTCACTTTGTGTCCGAAGCAAGTCTGGAACGGCCATTTCTTGGTTTACGCCGGATTTGTACATATTGATCTCTCGAATCTAAAGTACTCCCTTGTAGTACATTGTTTAGGGTTTAGACTCGTTTCTCACCCACTCACGCGAAATTACCGAAATCAACAGAAACCGTTTTCACCCTCAAACAGTCGTCATGCCAAATAATCAAAATGTAATCATCACTCTTGTAACATAACAAAAATACCTCGAGCTGATTCCATCCATATCATGTATATCTGGTGATTTTGGTAGTTCCTTGTACTCTTTGGTGACTGGATTCCAAAGACAAAAGGATTTCTTAGCAATATGACTAAAAGATAAGCATATGCAAAACAAACCATCACAACAACCAATTAGACATACTGCCTTTGCATATAATTTGAATGGGTAACCAATTCAATCGCATATTTAATAAAATCATCTGTGCTCCTTTAAAATAATGACGTTAGCGGGTCATGATCTATGGAGTATAATGATGTATCACAATTCCTAAATCGGGTATGCCAATTCGGGGTGAGACTAGGGTTGCCTATCTGAATAGTAAGATTAAGATGCAGCTTAACAAAACTAGGGTTGGAGATTAGAGCATACCAATTCTTGCAAACACAGTTACACATGAGTAATGATTTCACAGGTAACCTTAAAAGGATGTCATGGTAGATCTCTTATGGTATGCTTGACATTCCGGATGTTTTCTTCTTCGAATTCTGCTTTTAATTTCTTACATAATGAAAAATACAAAGTTAGGGTTTATACTTTATGCGTATGCCGGAAGCTGGAGTCTAGAGAGGAAAACTTACATACCGAAAACACTAAACGCGGGAAAAAGTGAAGGAAAAAAATGTGGGTAAAATATGGGACTGAGGGAAATGTGATAGAAAGGTGACGTGGTGCCCAACCATGAGATCACCAAAACTTCACCTTTTAGGCCTATTCCTATGCACTATGTTAATTTTTTTTTCCATAAACCAACCGCGCCACTATGGGAAAATAACTGACCAATAGTGTTTCTAGCGAGCGACATTAATAATAACGCCATCGATAAAGACTCTTTCGCTGGAAGTTTTCTAAATATCGCTCGATGGAATGTCTAGCGCCAACGACTAGTTCTCTGTCGCTTATAAATAAGTAATTTTCAAACTAAATATTTTCACAGAAATTTTAATTTTCTCTATTTCTCTCTTTCTTAATCTAATTTATTTTCAGAAAAATGGCAGAATTTCAAACTCAACTTGATTCGGCAACACAACTTGATTTTGGTACGTGTACCGGTTTGGATACTAATCACGGTTCCATAACCACAGTTCCAAAAAGGTTTGCATACGAGTATGCGTACCGATCCGGTTCACGAGTTAAACAGATTTTCACATGATGTGCATAAGAATATGCGTACCACAAATCTGCAAGTCGATATATAGCTACTCTGTTATGTGTACGAGTACATGTAATACGGGTTCAGACTTATAACAGTTTTACCAGTTTGTAACACTGATAACACTGTCTTGTATCCGAATCTATAGTTATTTTATATTTCTCTCTAAATCGATTCGAAACATTTCCGAATAATATCAATGACACATATCACTGTTCCAAGCTATTTCCGAATGATAAAACTTGAATCATGATTTTGATTCCGAACAATAAATTATTCTTAACCGAAATTCATCAAGTATGAAAAAATGTTCATTAAGCTTAGTCATTATATTTCGAGAAGTCTCTTAACTTGATAATTAGTTCTAGACTCGAAATTATTGTATATGCATAATAGTTTAATTAGTTATGCGACATCGTCTCAATGGTAGAAAAGTGAATATAACTTGAGAAATAGGTGGTTCAGTCTTCACTTACCTTTTGTTAATGAAGTTCTCCAAAAGCTTCGGTTGATCTTCGCCTTCAAATGGTAGAACGCAATGATGACTGTCGTGATCCACTGTTTCTCAACTACATTTCTATCCTAGTCCGAGACTTAACTAATTGTAGACTAGAAATCAAGATATAGTTTTGACAATTAAATTTGACAACAAGCTTGAGATAGAAACACTTGTGAGTTCGACCGAGCAATGCTCTAACAATTAGGACCGCTGGAGAAATGGTTCGTGAACTGTTAGGCAGTTCACCAATTCAGCGCTACGGTTCATGAACCATTCAACGACTCATGAACTCAGATGTCAACGATTCGTGAACTAGATTCGCTAGCCATTGCTTTTTCACCAATTTGAAATCACCACAGTTCGTGAATCAAGTTGGTGAACTGTCCCATCCAGAACCTTACGGTTTGCGAACTGGGTTCACCAACCTTCCAATATTTTGAACATTAGATATCAATAGTTTGTGAAATGGATTGCCAACCTTCCCTGAGTCCAAGTTATGGTAGTTGATAGATACATTTTTGTGTCTATTTTGTTCTCAATGCTCTGTATTGTTAGTGCTCGATATTGTATTAATTATGTTTTTTTGTGTTTGTAGGTATTTTTGGGCAATAAACATTTTTGGAAAATTCGGCTCGAAAAGTTGTCTAAAGCACCCCGGAGGAATTTGTTATTCGGACTTTGAATGTTGGATAAGGGGCACCCCAGGACACACCCCTTAAGGAAGCTGCTATTCGCACCCCCATCACACGTTAGGGGAGGTCATCTTCAACATTTCAAATCGCTGGTTTTGGCGGGAAAAATAATTCTCGCCTGGCAGATTTGGGGTCGACAATTTAAGCCTGTTTCGGTGATACTAAAGGGCTGGAATTAATTGGGTTGGTTCCTCTTGGCTAAACAGGGCTGGTACAGGCTTTTTGCTCGACTAAATTTGGCTAGAATCTCACATGGAAGAAAATAGAGTCTCTCGGGTTTTCCGAGCTCTAAGTGTGTTTCCGAGGGTTTGTGATATGCATTGCTCGAGTTTGGAGGACTTGAGACACTTTCTGGAGCGTGCAAGAAGGTTTTACGCGTGTTTGGAGTAAGTTAGCGGCCATCAGGAGCATGGGAAGATAAATCAGGGAAGAAAATATTCCCGAGTTTATGGCCTGACAGAGAGAAGATTTGGAGCAGTTATGAGGAGATCTTTTGCCGCTGTCGAGTATAAAAAGGTTGGCTGGGACTCAGAGATGGAGGATGGAGAGTGAGGGAGAGGTACAGAGCCTCAACAGAGCCGGAGAATCAAGTTCCAGAGAAACACCATTTCTGCTGCTGCTGAAGAACACGAAGAACATAAGACGCACAAGGGACAAATCGTTCATGCTACTGATGAAACGATCGCCAATCGTGGGTCGTAATATAGAAGGCAGTCTTAAAGCAACAGCAACAGTTTATCATTATCGTTCTCTGTAACAGCTAGTTTGTAACAAATATATGTGTTACAAACCCGGTTTTTATTATTTTTCTCCCATTTCATCATTTGTGAACCATTTTTGAGCAATGAAATCAACTTTTGAGCGTGTTTCCAACATGATGAGCTCGACCCCATCACTGGGACGACGGAGGAAGCAACTTTTCATGATTGTGGTAAATGAATTAATTCTTTATATGACTTTTTGCATAGATTTAATTGTTTTATGATTTCTATTAATTATTTGTTATTTTGTTTGATGTCGCATGCTTATTTTAAATTACTTTTGATGCGTCATGCTTACGACTTACATATAATGTTTTATGAAATCTATTTTTGGCAAGGAATTAGAGTCACAACTTCTTTTGTTTGAGCTATATTGTCTAGAGTTAATGACTGAACCACAACAATATGAAAAGTAGTGAAATCCTGCGTCTCAGTGTTTCTTCATCCTGTGACAATATTTGTATATATTTTTCTTTTATTTTCTTTTATTAATTCTTAAAATCAATCTCATCAAGTCCGAGTGAATGATAACCCCTATTACTACAACATCATTGAAAATAACCATCAATTTTTGGCGCCGCCGACGCGGACTTGTGTATAGATTTGTTTTTAGGTTTTATTTTTATTTTTATTATTTTTGTTCTTTTTTACGCCTTTTTGGTATTTCTTGTTTGTTTTCAGATTTGGAACCGAGCTAAAGAAAACGGGAGAAAGCGCTGAAAACAAAAGCGAAGCCAAAGAAGGAAAGAAAAGAGGAACCCAAAAGGAGTGAAGAAGAAGATTTTGTATATTATTTTATTTTACTTTTTTTTTTAGAAACTGTAATTAAGGTTTTTATTTTTGTAATATTTTATTTTTGGACATTTTTTTTTCTTTGGGACATTGAACATTGGACTTTATTTTTAAAACCCTAAAGAAGGGTTGGTTTAAATATAAACTGTACAGGGTAGGACGACAGTTACGATACTGTCTCGGCCCCTCGGGTTCGTACATGACATAGGAGTTGTGGCCCGAGTCGACTACAACGGTTCATCCCCCGTCTGGAACGGGAGGTAAGAATTCTAAACACCCGTGAATCCCCTGCCAGCGGGTTTACTGGATGATTTTGTATGCATATATGTTGAGGACCTGAAATCGGATTTAATTTTCTAGTAAAGGGCAAGGCCTGGCCATATCAAGATAAGGACTCGGATTTCATCACTGTTTCCTTCTTGCCCGCCTTAGGAACACGTAACCTACGCGAACCTAAGCCTTAAAATTTGGACTAGAACGAGACCGATATGGTAACGAGCTTAATAGGAAAGTCGTTCGAAAAATATTGGTTACTCTTTTGAGCATACTTCGAAGTTCATGATGGTTTTTGTAAGTTGAATGCGTGACTGCGCCGCCTTGCAATGCGGTGAGGCCTTGGGTATCAAAGCTCCACGTAGCTTCCCTCGCCTCTATTCAACTTACTTAAACTCGGATTGATTCCAGAGGGGTTTACTCAGATTGTAACGAATTCCCTTTCGAAGGATTAAAAGCTGGTCTAGAAACAATCTAAGTGGAGCCATCATGCTTTTTGTTTGCTAGAAATCAGTAGGTTTGTTGTGGTCGAGTCATCCTTGTTTGTGCTTGTGTAGAATTCCCTTGCAGTTAGGATGTCAAACTAGTATTATAATAGCCATCACAATGAATATGAATATCCAACTGAACAATATGGACATCACTCTTTTTATGACCATAGTGTGAATAGTGGTTGGGAGCATCCACCTTTTCAAGGTTATGGTTCATACCATTGTGAACCCAATTACTATTCGCATACTCACCGAGTCATATGAGCAAAATAATCCCTCTATTTCTCTAGAAGAGGCTTTCAAGAGTCATTCCTTATTTGTGAAGGAAACCTTAAATATTCCGGATGAGTCCCCAGAGCGATCAACTAGGATGTCTTTGGAAGAGACTCTTAAGCAATTTCTTGAAAGTACAAATAGGATTGTCGAAAAACTTGCTCGAAATAATCTTAATTTCCAATACAGTGTTTCCAATAATACCCATGAAAATGAGGATATTTATTCGCATAATCAAGATGACGAGGTTAGAATTGGTAACACTACTTGTTTAAATGAGGTTCAACCATTTTCATGTTTTTATAATAATGATTATGATGAGGATAATGTTGATGAAGAATTCGAAATAAATAGGCATAGTGATCAGGAATTTGTTACTCCGATTGAACTTTATAATGATAATACTATTTCTGGTTCAAATCCCAATAATTTTAATAATTATTCACCTATTCGAAAGGACGAGGATTTGACTAGAGATGCCACCGTTTTAGACGATGTAGTTCATGATCCTTTAGCCGCAATATGTTGGATAATCCATTATTTGATGTGCCTATAAGTGAATCGAGAGAAGTAACTATGATTAACACCTTAGTTAACGGGCCTTTACTAGAAACTTTATTTGATAATCCTTTATATGATTGTGATGATGGTTTAGAGGAAAGAGTTTACCCTGAGAATACTGTTTTAGAGTCTAGTGATTTAGAAACACTAGTCTTAGAAGATGATGAACTCGTAGAGATGAGTAAGGATGCATTACTTGATAATAACTTAGAAGAATCAATTGACCATTTTCAGGATTCTAATGTTCTAGAAATTAGGGAAATTGTGACTAGTCTATCTAGAGACACTAAAAACTCTAAGTTTGGGGGTGATTATCACTCTCCTAGTGCCTTACCTTTAACTCTCAGAAAGTCCCCTCACTTAGGACTGGACATCCGTGCCTCAACCATTTTACAAGATTATCTTCATACACTTTTTTCCTGAACCTAGTTGTGTCCATAAAGAAGTTCAGTTGTTAGAAACCCATCCTCTGGTTGATGTGGTTAACCCATGCTATGATAGCACGATTGACTTTGTTTTCACACCAAAAACCTTCCTTCCAATTGTGGGAACGTATAAGTTTCAGATGTGTCAATCATTAAGTTTTGAGACTAAACCTAATTACTTTAGGATATTAGGGTCGACACATTTGCTTAAGGAAGACCACCAATCTTATTGTGGTCAGCTGTGTAAGTCAAAACTGATTGACTTAGAGGATCCTCAATTATTCAGGTTATTATTATGTGCTTCTAAGTTTTTATTTGAGTTTTTCCTGACTCTAGAACCTGAACATTCGGATCTAACTCATGAGGAAACGCAACCCATGAAAATTTGTTATCTAGACCCTTTTATAGAGCCTGAACCCGAACCACAACTAGATGTAGTTGTATTAAACAAAAAAATAGATTAGGGTGTGTTGGATACCTTCCCTGTCTCATTGCAGTCTCCTCTTCTTGTGGTTAGCACTTTTTGATCCGAGATGACCCTTGATTATTCCTATTTCTTGCTATATGATTCTTCGAGGTGACTAATCTCTTCCATTGTCTGGCTGAAGACTTTAAACTTAGCACTTCTTGGGAGGTAACCCAATATTCATGCGACACGGTAATATCTTTCCTTATCTCTTTTGCTTCAAATGGTAACAATTTCCCCTTGTTCATGTTTTTAATTTCATCTTTAGAACATTGAGGACAATGTTAGATTTAAGTTTGGGGGTGGGGAGAAACTTTTTGTTAGATTTTAGTTGCAATAAATAAACTCCAAGCCTAGAAATTTGTGTTTATTAAGGATGGCACTAACCAATCTAAGTGGATGGAAGCATTTTGGTTGTAGGAGTTGAGGAACCAATCGATTAGATGGAAACATCTAAAGAGTCTATTCATAAAAGCATAGAGCTCAGGTGTTAGAAAAAGAAAACATGGTAGTTTCGCCATATCCTCGTGATGGAAACATCGAAAGAATCCTGATCACTTCTTTTATTTTTGTCTTTACCATTGCTAGGGTGAAATAGAGTGACTGAGACAACAACAAAAAAAAAAAAAAAAAAAAAAAAAAAGGAGACCAGACCACTAGACCAACCGGAATAAATACAATAAAGTCGATCACTGGTACCCTTGTATATGCCAGCTGAGTTGACCTAGAGTTAGGATTATCGACCACTGGTCCCCTTGTATATGCCGGTGTGTTGATATTAGTCCGAACCAGTGTCTCGATCCATTAGGATAGGTTCACCGTAGTCAACATCATCCACGTTTTTCTACACCCATCTTCATAATCTATCCATGTGATTGGTTGACTCCGGTTTATGATGTCCAGAAACTATCTGAGTAGAGCTCTGTCACTTTATATGAATTTTAGTATGCTTGAGTGCAAACTCGTGTACATCAATTGGAATTTCGCATCGTAGGTACTTCCTCCCGTAGTCAATAAGTATGCCAACCAAGGAGATTCTTTAGTGCCTTCCAAGGTTACTGCGTAGATATCTAGGGTGCAGGTAAAGGTTTTGTGGGTACACCTCTGGTAAACCCTCCGG
Source organism: Papaver armeniacum (assembly GCA_023531295.1). Taxonomy (NCBI): domain Eukaryota; kingdom Viridiplantae; phylum Streptophyta; class Magnoliopsida; order Ranunculales; family Papaveraceae; genus Papaver; species Papaver armeniacum. The sequence goes on along the minus strand of JAJJWW010010624.1, from coordinate 223,974 downwards.
AGACAACACTCCGCCACTAGGGCCACCTAGGGGTTCAAATGATTTTTATTTTCTAGAATAAATTTGCTCGAGGACTAGCAAATAATAAGCTTGGGGGTATTTGATAGATACATTTTTGTGTCTATTTTGTTCTCAATGCTCTGTATTGTTAGTGCTCGATATTGTATTAATTATGTTTTTTTGTGTTTGTAGGTATTTTTGGGCAATAAACATTTTTGGAAAATTCGGCTCGAAAAGTTGTCTAAAGCACCCCGGAGGAATTTGTTATTCGGACTTTGAATGTTGGATAAGGGGCACCCCAGGACACCCCTTAAGGAAGATGCTATTCGCACCCCCATCACTGTTAGGGGGAGGTCATCTTCAACATTTCAAATCGCTGGTTTTGGCGGGAAAAATAATTCTCGCCTGGCAGATTTGGGGTCGACAATTTAAGCCTGTTTCGGTGAGACTAAAGGGCTGGAATTAATTGGGTTGGTTCCTCTTGGCTAAACAGGGCTGGTACAGGCTTTTTGCTCGACTAAATTTGGCTAGAATCTCGCATGGAAGAAAACAGAGTCTCTCGGGTTTTCCGAGCTCTGAGTGTGTTTCCGAGGGTTTGTGATATGCATTGCTCGAGTTTGGAGGACTTGAGACACTTTCTGGAGCGTGCAAGAAGGTTTTACGCGTGTTTGGAGTAAGTTAGCGGCCATCAGGAGCATGGGAAGATAAATCAGGGAAGAAAATATTCCCGAGTTTATGGCCTGACAGAGAGAAGATTTGGAGCAGTTATGAGGAGATCTTTTGCCGCTGTCGAGTATAAAAAGGTTGGATGGGACTCAGAGATGGAGGATGGAGAATGAGGGAGAGGTACAGAGCCTCAACAAAGCCGGAGAATCAAGTTCCAGAGAAACACCATTTCTGCTGCTGCTGAAGAACACGAAGAACATAAGACTCACAAGGGACAGTCGTTCATGCTACAATAGAAACGACTGTCAATCGTGGGTCGTAATATAGAAGGCAGTCTTAAAGCAACAGCAACAGTTTATCATTATCGTTCTCTGTAACAGCTGGTTTGTAACAAATATAAGTGTTACAAACCCGATTTTTATTATTTTTCTCCCATTTCATCATTTGTGAACCATTTTTGAGCAATGAAATCAACTTTTGAGCGTGTTTCCAACATGATGAGCTAGACCCCATCACTGGGACGACGGAGGAAGCAACTTTTCATGATCGTGGTAAATGAATTAATTCTTTATATGACTTTTTGCATAGATTTAATTGTTTTATGATTTCTATTAATTATTTGTTATTTTGTCTGATGTCGCATGCTTAGTTTAAATTTCTTTTGATGCGTCATGCTTACGACTTACATATAATGTTTTATGAAATCTATTTTTGGCAAGGAATTAGAGTCACAACTTCTTTTGTTTGAGCTATATTGTCTAGAGTTAATGACTGAACCACAACAATATGAAAAGTAGTGAAATCCTGCGTCTCAGTGTCTCTTTATCCTGTGACAATATTTGTATATATTTTTCTTTTATTTTCTTTTATTAATTCTTAAAATCAATGTCATCAAGTCCGAGTGAACGATAACCCCTATTACTACAACATCATTGAAAATAACCATCAGTAGTTCTGAGAAACCTTCTTTGATGTTTGAAACATTCCCAAATGCCATAAAAATAAATACCATTGCTTGAGAAATTTTCAAATGATCCACAAACATTAGCTCTTGAATAATAAATTATTTTGAACAAAGATTGCTAAGGACCAAAGAACATCAATTGCTTAAACTATATTTCGAGATGTTTAATAAGACAAGCGTGGCTCGAAATTTCTTTTTTACAATAAATATACTAAAAGTCATACGACATAGTCTTATATAGATATAATAGAACGCTTATGAGTAAATATAATGGTTCAGAGCATGTTTGTTTTCTGCTGAATAGGGGTCTGGATCTGACTCGGCCCCTGACTCGGTCCGAGTCAGATGTCAGATTGTTTGTTTTTTAGTCAGATATGACTCGCGATCTGAGTCAGACCTAACCCTTGACTCGGAACCGTTTGAGTCAGGTAATAAAATACCTCCGACTCATGGGAACAAACCACAGACTCATATTTTTGAGTCGGATGAGTCAGATCTGACTCAAAAAACTGACATATTGAGTCAGATCCAGATGAGTCAGATCCAGACGAGTCAGGTGAGTTAGGAGAAAACAAACATGTTCTCAGTCTTCACATACCTTGTCGATGAATATCTCCAAATGTCTTCTTCGATCATCAGTCTTCGAGGGTTATTTAGTGATGCTGATGGTTCAGTCTTCACTACCAACTTTTATACCTAGCTTGAGACTTTGTTAGAGCACTGCTCGGCCGAACTCGCATGCGTTGCTATCTCAAGCATGTTTGTCAATGTTAGTGATCAAAACTATAAGTCTAGATTTCTAGCCTATTTATGGATGTCTCGGACTATGACATAGATTGTGTAGTTGAGCTTAGACTTCACGGCGTTCATCATTTGAAGACGAAAAACTACTAAGGGGAGCTTGTGGAACTTCATCGACAAAAGGTATGTGGAGACTGAAACTCATCTATCACTTGGAAAGTCTATTTCTACTCTATCTCCTATATTGATACATAAGTCGTATTACGATATAGTTTTCTATATACACATTTGAGATTTCGAGCTGAGTTTATCTCGCTTACATATTTCTCGAAATATGTGTTGGCAAGCTTTCGCTTCGACCAAGTTCATCTTATATCATGTGAAAATTGCCGAGTAACATTTTACATGGGTTGTGTGATACAATCATTTGGTGTAGTCTTGGAATGTTTCGTTATGATTATTTCAATATCTTGAAAATTGCTTTGATGCTAATAGTGTGTGAAAACGGCTATTGTTATCCTCTAAGAAAGTTTCAATGATTGAAATAAGAGTTTAGAACACTTAACCATTATTGGATATGGCATGTTGTGCACTCTTGCACATATGTAATCCATGTTCGGGAACTATAGTATGCGTACCCGTACGCGTACCTGTTAGTTTGAGAATTCCGGAACCTAAGTATGCGTACCCGTTTGCGTACTGGCGTACAGGTTCATGTCCGAGAATTTTTGCTGGGATTGAAAGTTCGCGTACCCGTTTGCGTACTGGCGAAACCTAACCTTGGTCCGGGTATTTCAAGTATGTGTACCCGTTTGCATACTTGAAGGTTAAAGTTCTAAAATCGGTTATAAACATGAACATAAACATTTATATAATAAGGAATGCAATCTTTGCAAACCGTGGCTATAATGTTCATGATTTATTCAAGTGAATTAAACTGATTTTGCTTCAATTGTGTTCTTGTATAATTCTATGAGAATATAGAAATTGAACAACTCTTTAACTAGCTTCATTTGAGCCATTTGAACTATTTATGGTTAAGATGAATAAGGTTGATATGAGAGTAATCATATGGCTAACCTCGGTTAACTATTTGTGAGCCAACATGGTGTACACGTTTGGGTACGGTTACATAAACCGAGCCAACATGGTGTACACGTTTGGGTACGGTTACATAAACCTAAATGAGGGTACATTTCATTTGTGTGTAACAAGCTAAGTTCGATCTAACGGTTGAAAGATATTAGCTTGGTTGAATCAGGTTTTTCATCTAACGGTGAATATTGAATGCTTTGTTACCAAGGTAACTTGGATTGCAAACCCTGATTTGAAAACTATATAAAGGATAACTCTAGCAACTGGAAAACCTAATCCCCACACCTCCTGTGTGTTACTAGTTGCATAAACTAGAGTCGATTCTCCTTTAACCTTAGCTTTCTTCGAGACCCTGTAGGTTAGCGACTTCAAAGACTTCATTGGGATTGTGAAGCCATACCAAACTATTTTCTTTGTAGTTGCGTGTTCTGATCTTGCCCGATTCTATCGTATTGAGTACAACTGAAATAATTGACTCGAGATTAATTTCTCCGATAGGCAAGATAAAAGTAATCACAAACATCTCCGTCTCATCGTTTGTGATTCAACAATATCTTGATTCGCTAGTCGATTAAGATTATTGTAAGGTGATTGATAATACTAGGTTGTTCTTCGGGAATATAAGTCCGGATTATCAATTGGTTCCTATTCACCTTGATTTATCAAAAGACGGAACAAAAACTCTTGGGTATTTTTGTGGGAGACAGATTTATTCAATCTATAGACTTTTCTGTGTGAGACAAATTTGTTTATCAAGTCTTCGACTTTGGGTCGTAGTAACTCTTGGTTGTGGGTGAGATCAACTAAGGGAAACAAGTGCGTAGTATCCTGCTGGGATCAGAGACGTAAGGAACGCAACTGTACCTTGAATCAATGTGAGATTGATTAGGGTTCAACTACAGTCCACTCCGAAGTTAATTGGTAGTAGGCTAGAGTCTGTAGCGGCTTAATACAGTGTGGTGTTCAAACTGGACTAGGTCCCGGGGTTTTTCTACATATGCGGTTTTCCTCGTTAACAAAATTCTGGTGTCTGTGTTATTTCTTTTCCGCATTATATTTTGTTATATAATTGAAATATCACAGGTTGTGCGTTAAGATCAATCAATTAGAATATCCGACCTTGGGTTGTTTATTTAAATTGATTGACACTTGAACATTGGTCTTTGGTACCATTCAAGTTACTCCTCTTATATTCAATTAGGCTCGCAGATTTCTATTTGCTGATTGCTGATTGAATTAAGAGTTAGAGATATTAAACTCTTTGATATACTTTACTCTAGATTGAGTCTGACTGTCTAGTTGATTCTCTAGAAAGTATATTGGAGTAAGTCCTCTCAGATTGCCAAACGAATTGTTGGGTGTGGTTGTTAGACCCCGCATTTTCAGACTTGACTTAGAAATCAAGATATAGTTTTGTTCATCTAACATTGACAACAAGCTTGAGATAGCAAAACTTGTGAGTTCGAACGAGCAGTGCTTTAACATTGTCATTCCAACAATAATATACTTACAAAAAAAAAAAGCCTTCATTAAGACCCAGAAACAAACATATCATTAGATACATATTAATTTCTGAAATAGTACAACAATCACACGGGTAAAAATCAAAGGAAAAAAATTATATATAACCAATATGTTTGTTCTAAAATATACATACCTTCTCCTTCCACTGAATTTTTTTGCGATTTTATATTTTTTGTGCCTACTCAATGAAGTTAAAAAGTAGTTGATTAGCACTGTTGTTGGAATATCAAAGTTTGTCGCCTTGAAAATCTAATGAAGACTTTACCTATTCTCATATATGTTATATCTAATTTGAGCGAGATAATAAAATGTTTTGTTATTTGTTGTTCATTACTTAGTAATTTTACGTGAAGAAAACATCAATCCCCTGTAATGGAAATCCTAAACCAACCTAAGTCGTGGGTTTCCTAATCCCCTTTTGGGAAGAACATGAAATCCTTTCCCGAGTTATTACATGTACCAAACATGGGTATGGAATTATATTCATAGAAACATTATGAATGATGAAAGACCAATTATATTACTAAATGATATTACTATAAAGAATCTTTGAAAATATTAACAAATGAAATATAACATTCTGAATGTTAGATATTATTCCAATAAAACTCATATTCCCTCCGTCTCTAAAAGATAGGCAGATTTGTGTGACGGAGGGAGTATGCATTAATTTAATTTGTGAACATGACGGTGTATGTGGACTCTGAAAATATTAGAGAACAAATTCTGATGCTGTAGTGCTGGCGTTGCTGCTTAACCTAGATCCGCTAAAACTAGGGTAGAAAGAAAACATTCAAACTTATATATTTTCATCGAAATTTAAGAATACTTTTCTATATTATTATATATATCCCCATATATCTCTTAATTTAGCTGGTTGAATGTCAAGGGTTGGCCTCAATATCCGAGGTCGTTGGCGGATTGAACCCCAAATGCTCAACCCATAGGGTCGATGTTAAATTGGTTTGCGAGGGTTGGCCTCAATATCCGTCATGGACGACAAATTCGGCATGTAAACCCCCTTAACAGATGAGTACACAATAAATATCACGTGAGTAATTTCAAAATAGGCGCAGCAATCAGTAACAGTCACGCGTGCACGCGCATTACCGAATATTCATTTACGGCGAGCCACCGACAAATAAAATCAAATGTACAAATTAGTCCTCCAACAGAATTTGACTTTAAGCAAAACAACGTGAAATAATAGTCAAACTTGGAGGTCATTTATATATTTCAGAAAATATTTTCCTAATCTAACACGCCAAGTTCCTCAACCTCATATTATCACTCCCCTCAGTAAAAAAAAAAAAACAGACAAACACAAAATCTTCTTTCTCTCTCTTATCGAACAGAAAAACAAGAATAGGAGTTGGAAAAATGGCGACTCCACAGTTTCCAGAAGATTTCAAGTGTCCAATTTCATTAGAAATAATGACAGACCCAGTAATCCTTTCATCTGGACATACTTTTGATCGATCTTCAATTCAGAGATGGTTAGATTCTGGAAACCGAACTTGTCCAATAACTAAACAACTTCTACCTCAAAATCCATCTCTTATACCTAATCATGCTTTAAGAAGTCTCATTTCTAATTTCTCATTTACTTGTTCATCTTCACAACCAAAATCATCACCTCAAGAACCAGATCCACAAACCCTTATATCTAATCTCACTTGTCGTTCTTCAACTCCTTCTCTTCACTCGAAAATTTACTCACTTGATCAACTTAATCGTCTCTGTAAATCAAACCCCTTTTTCCGCCAAAGACTGACGGAGTCTGGTGCTGTTTCGACAGTATTGAATTTTGTTGGTTCTGAAGATTCGAGATTACAAGAGTCAGCTTTACTGTTGTTATTGAATCTTAGTTTAGATGACGATAACAAAGTTGGTTTAGTTGCAGAAGGAGCAATTGGTAGAGTTATATCAGCTTTAAGATTTGGGAAACCAAATTGTAAAGCATATGCTGCGACTATGTTAACGAGTTTGGCTATGGTGGAAGTAAATAAAGGAACAATTGGTGCTTATCCGTTTGCTATTGAGACCTTAGTATCTCTTCTTAGAGAAGGAAAAGGCAGAGAAAGAAAAGAAGCTGCTACTGCGCTGTATGTACTTTGTTCATTTCCTGATAATAAGAAGAGAGCTGTTGAATGTGGGGCAATTCCTATTTTGATTGAAATGGTTAATTCTGGTATGGAGAGAGCAATTGAAGTTATGGGTTTATTGGCAAAATGCAGGGAAGGACGAGAAGAAATGGGAAAAATTGATGAATGTGTTAGTGTGTTAATTCAAGTGTTGAAGGAAGGGAGTAGTAGGAGTATAATTTGTGCCTTAGCTGTTTTGAATTCACTTTGTTCTCACAGTGAAGAGATTAGTTTGGAAGTGAGGAGAAAAGGGGTTTTAGAAATTTGTTTGGGGTTGGCTGAAGATGATAATGATAAGATAAGCAGAAATGCTTCCAATTTGGTTCAAACTCTAAGGAGGTGTTTATCTAGAGCTTGATTTTGTTGCGAATTTTAACTAGAGAAGATTAAAGGAATCTATTTTCTGTTGTTGTTGTTGGTGGTGGCGGCGGAATCGTCTGTCGAGGTATGTTTACGGTTCATTGGTTTTGTCTCCTATGTTGGGTAGTTCATGTATATAGAATGGTTAGATTTGGTTGGGGGTATGGGGAGATGTTGTAATCTTGTACATTAGGAATAAACGGGAACGGGTTCTCTGTTGTTCTGTTCATAGTGAATTTTTCAAATTGGTTATCTGAAATATAATCATGTTCATTCGGAATTTCAGATCATATTATCTAATCTTCACCAATTATCTATTATCAAAAACTTTAGCCATTTCTTAATAAGGGGTAGAACATTTTGAGTACATACACTGATTAGCAAAGCTCGATACTACCAACAGAAGGGGACTTCAGGAAAATAACAACTTAGAGCGTAAGTGTTAATTAAAATATGTGAATTACCTCTATCACTGCTTATGAATTAACGTAAAACTTTTAGAATTGTTACTGCAGTTTTGTGGTTATAAAGGAGGCATCAAATTACTATATAGGCTATAGTAGTGCAGTTGATTAGGAGAAGAGAATGCCCTAAAATTTTGCATACTCAATACGTATACTGGAATCTGTCACTGGTTGTAATCAATATTGGACATAGTTAATAGTTTAGGAACTATGAATTTTGACAGGGTGATCTTTGGTTTCTTCTTATGTTCCTCTTTAGGAATATAAGCCTAGGCCACTGGTGGAGAAAGCTTAACAACTTGATGAAAGTGCTTTGAGTAAGTATTATATGTCGCATCTTGCAGTATAACCTATAAAAAAGTGGAATATTCTCCTTTTCTTTTTCGAATTTATTGCTGCTGACATTTATTGATCTAGACCTTCAGCTTGATGGGCAATTATGATCATGAAATAACAAATAGTCTAACCAATTACCCTTTGATTGGTCTTTCTTGCTTTGTTTGTTAGTCAATAAGAGGAAATTGATATCATCATTTTCATTTATATGTAGATGAGTATCTATGATATTCTGTGATAGTTCTCTTTTAAGTAAGGTTATAGTACGATTTTAGATTGGAAACATGGAGTTAACTTTTTCTAAGAGTATGCTTTTTATTTCACCTAACTGAGCAATTTTGGGAGTTTATTCTACTTCTGATAAAGCAAATTTTTAGCATCTTGCTCAACTTGAATCATATGAATGGTTTTGATCTGAAATATTAAGAAGAAAAAAGCACTTATGGAGACACGTAATACTCATAAGTAACAACATCTAGAAGTAAAACATCACCTTGCTTTTCTGAATTAGAATTTGATACATACAAATTGAAAATATAGTAAATTGGTTTTTAACGATGTCATATGTAGTCTAGGTTTCAGTACTTTTGGCATCCTCCTTTCTTTTTGCTGAAGGGAGGAATCAGACATGGAATTGATATGTCGAACGACTGCAAATAGAACAAACTCACATATTGAATTTATTATAACCTCAACTATTTTAGTATTCCTTTCAACACCTAGCATCGAATCTTTTCTCATTTTCTGTATCTGAATAGTATTGTTCTCCAGTAAATAAGGTATGTGATGTCGATAGAGCTAACACTGCCAAATTGTATGCTAAGTAAGTATATTTCTTACATGAATCAAGACAGCTTTGATCAAATTTGGATGTAGACTGAAAGTTATTATGGGATGTTTATGCAGATCCCCTGCTTATGGAATATGTTGATTTTTCTTCTGTCTCTTGTTTTTTTGTTTTTTTCCAGTAAAAGTAGACAAAATAACTTTATTGAAGATTCTCATTTATGTATTTGCAAGTCTTAATCTAGTATTCTAGTGTTATTATGACCTGATTTGATTAAACTCTATCAGAAGCAAGCAGGTAGTTCAACTAAATAAAGAACACCTTCTAGAGCTCAAGAAAAGCTCATGTAATATTCGGGGATGTGACCCGCAACATATATAAAATGTACGGTTGTTTTGTTGTGTTGATTAGGTCAGGAGGCAGTTGCCGGCAGATGGTCTTTTATTTTTATTTTTCTAATTTAATTTATAATGTCTAAATCTTTGATTAGGTTCAGGAAATTGTGGTCAATAATTCAGAGATTTGGTTATTTAAAGTTGTTTTTAAGTGATAATTAGGTGAGTGCCTGTTGCACTGAAACTTCCCCTCTATGCAGGTTGGTTTGGTCATGCCTACCTGACTTTTTGGGTTGAACTTGGACTGAGTATGATATAGTGGTGGTTGGACTTGAACTACGGTTTTGTGCAGGGCTGGTGATTAGGCAAGGAAAAACCTTAGATAGTGAAGTTCCATACTTTCATACGCCGCTAACAGAGTATTAGGAGGGGAAAGCTCAGATGCAGGGGACACTGCATACAAATTGTTCTAAAACACAACCGCACGGCACGGATACCATATTTACTGGGGGAGTATAGATGATTGTCATCATTACTAAAACTGTACACTTTCATTTCATAAATTAACCCATTGAACAAGGCTGATTATAAAAAATTCACTCGGAAAGAATCGATAGAGAAGAAACAAAGAAACTTCATACAAAATCCTTTGTGTATCGTGTGTTATAAACTAGTACGACCGTTGCCACGGTGGAAAGGCCGACCGAAGAAGAATCTGAAGATGGGGTTTGTCTACGATTACTTTCGTCCCGTTTCAGAAAAAGTGATACTTTTGCCCCGTTTTGGAAAAATTGATACTTTCTCCCCGTTTCGGAAAAATTGATACTTTTTCTGAAACGGAGCGAAAGTTTCATTTTTCCAAACGGCAGAAAGCTATCATTTTCCCGAAACGGAGCGAAGTATCACTTTTCCGAAACGGGATATGAAAGTATCACTTTTTCTCAAACGGAAAATTAGTCGATCCATAAATCAAAATATGGTTGCATGATGTCTTATGCATTCGTTGTGGTGGTTTGCATAATGGCTATGCATTTAATTTTCGAGAATTGTGCCTAAAATGAAAGTATCATTTTTCTTGAAACGGAGGGAGTACATCGTTTAATTAATTGCGACGGAAAATTAGTTGATGCATAAACAAAAAATTTGCTACATAAATTATTATGTATCCTTTGTGGTGGTTTGCATAATGAATATACATTTAAATTTCTAAAATTATGCTTAAAATGATAAATACCTCCGAATTTTTCGCAAAAACTTTAAATTTAATATTGTTGTTTGTACTCGTTGCGTAGAGTTTTTTATAACCTTTCCAACGAGATAAAATTTGTAAAATTCCAAGGCACGGATTTTTAGATATGTTATATTAAAGTTTGTTTTCCAATTATACCCCTGAAAAGATAGGATACACAAGGAGTTATAGTAATTGGACTTAAAGGGAGGGACATTTTCGGTTTTTCTGCCCTAACCATTTCCAATCTTTTTGTGGTAATTGATCACTTAGATTTTACAAAAGTAGGAAATACCATTAGGTCCTAGGAATAATATATTAGGATGAGTCTAGTCCATTTGACCCAATCAAATGTCTGTTTGGTCCTATTTGGTAATATAAATTATAGTTTGGTCCTAAAAATTATTGTTTGGTCCTATCTTTGATGTCGGGGATGATGTAAATGTCACCTTGTAGTGGCGAAATACCCTTTTGGATAAGGACCATATATATAGTCAAAGGTAAGAGATGGAATCATTCTCGTATTTACTTTCTCTCTCTTTTCTAGATCTAGTTTTTCTTTTCTCTCAAATGTTTTTAGGGTTTTAATTTTGTGGAAACAAGAAACAGAGATGATGAAGATATGCTAACGACGATGAAGATTTTGCGAGATTTTGATGAAGATTTGCGAGAGATGATGCGACGATTTACAGAGAAACAAAAAACAAATATTTTGATTTAATTACATAGATCGAAGACGAACTCTGTTTTTTGATTTTTTTTCTTTCTTTTTGTTGTTCTTTGGTGTTTGAATGTTGAAGATGAAGAAAGACGATGAAGATGATGATTTTGGTAGTTGTAGACGCGTGAATATGATGATGTTGCTACGTTGAATACGCTGTTCTGGCGATCATATTGGTGACGATGAATACGAGATGTGTTCTTGACGACGACGACGAAGAAGATGAATACATATGTGTTCTTGAATGAACGATCTTTGCTAAATTGCCTCGTTGAAGATGGTGAAGAAGATGAAGAAGATAAAGATCTGATGTTGTTGTTAAAGATGTAATCAAGAAGCGATGCTTTTATTTTTGAAGATGAAGATGTATGGACTTCATTCACGGGAATGAAGTCTGTTTCAAACTTTTTGTATGGACTTCATTCCTGGAATGAAGTCTCATTTTAACTTTTGTATGGACTTCATTCCTGGAATGAAGTTCATTTCAGCTTTTTGTATGGACTTCATTCCGGGAATGAAGTCTATTTTTTTTACGGAAGAAGCTGCTACAAAAAATAAAAATTTAACACTAAGGGTATTTTTGTCTATTTAAATATTTTTAAATAATTATGGACCAAACAGTAAAGGCGTTTGACCAAAGGACTAAACAGACATGAGGCCACCTAAAAAAGGACCGAACGATATTTTTCCCTTTACAAAAAAGTGGCCATATAAAGGACCTCCCTCGCTTCGCTCGGTCGGCCCAACAACAAATGCATGGCTCCCCATTTTCCGTCGCTAATAAGAGAACGAAAGCTGAAGCGTGGATGATTGCATGATGGTGGAGAAGAAATAAGTGGTAGGCGACAGGGAGTATGGGTCATCTCAGAAGATATATCTTGGTGTTATTGGACTCGTATGCGAGTGAGGGAGGGAGGGGAGTAAAAAGGAAAAGATAAGAGTCTCATTTCTTAATCATTTTGTTTGTAACAACACAATCATATCGTTTTAACTCTTTCCCCCCAAATTATTCATTCAGTCATTCCCGTTTCTGTAGGTTTAATTTCTTTCTCTTGTCAAGTTTTAGAAAGTGGCAGACAGAATATGCACAAGCACACGGGCCACACCGCTAGATCATATTCGTTGGTTGTGGATGCCCTCAATGTGTACCGCAAACCTCTCTCATGAAACAAAACAAGGTATGGGAAGAATCGGAAGATACACCAGGCTGGATAACTTATTTCGGACAATATTTAGCTCATAGATATCTTATCTTATGTTGCCCCAGATAATTTTGGAGTTTGAAGTCCTCGCAACATTTCAACATGTGGTTTTGCACACCCATCCACGAGTCTACCACCTTCCTATTCTCGCCCACTCCAACAAAATATCCAACCAATTATGAAGTTGAAATTGGCAAATGACAATGTGAATTAAGTAACTATGGAACCGGCTCTACTGTAGCATTTTGGTTGGCTTTGGGATCACTACGTCACCGCTAAAGTGTGAGGGGATCCTCCCTCATCATTTGATACTCATGTTTATATTCGTTACGTATGTGTTTTAAAATGTTTTTCAATGATATAAAATTTACGAATATCCGTGGTATAGTTTGAGAGATAAATCATTTCTAAATTGTACTATTAGGTCAATTAATAATCCTCGTTTGATTGGGGGCCAGAGATTTTAATTGGGGCCTTGACATTTTACTTGCACCCCAAATTTTTCAGGGGTGTATTAAACCGATAGTAAAAATACTATTTTACCCTTTGCGATTTTTTTTTCTTCAAATAACGACACTAATTAACGACCCTTCAATGACAATAACGATTAAGTTATGGGTCGTCATTGTCGTATTCAATACTATTACGACCCTTTAATGCATTTATCGCCATTAATAACTCTTCAAAGATAACGACTCTTTTTAGAGAATAACGACCGTCGAGAATGACACTTCAAAAAACCATTACTGACGCTTTAGAGTCGTTATATACAAAATAAAAAAAAATAACGACTCTTTCAAAGGGTCGTCAAGGAATTGATTATGTATGTGACGACTCTAAACTGTCGTACATTTCCGCCATTAGTGACTCCTCGAAGAAGATAACGACTCTTTTATAGGAAATAACGACTGTTTAGAGTCGTTGCTAAGACAGTCGAAACATTAACGACTGTTTAGAGTCGTCACTAAAACACTTCAATACCATGACGATTTTTCATACAAATCTGGGCCAAAAAAAAAAATCCAAAAAAAAAAAATTGCAAACACAAAATTTGAAAAAAAAAAAGTTAAACTCTAATTAAGTAAGATTATTACTAATTAATTAAGATTATCACTAATTATTTAGGGGCATTTTAGCCATTTAGAAAAAAAATTTATAAGGGGTGACCAAAATTAGGTTGGGGTGACCTTTTTTGTCCTCTAGTGAAGGCCCCAATTAAAATCCTTGGCCCCAATCAATTGAGGTTAATAATGGGACCGAGGAAGTAGTAGAGTGATAAAATGACACGATATGATGCAGGGATTAAACTTCATCACCATATGAGCGCAGTGCATGTTGCTATGAAATGCGCCGTCCCATGATCCATTACCAAACATATATACAATGGACCACTAAAGATTATTGCTATCAATACACCCTAATTGTATTATGCAATGAAAATTGAAACGACATGGGTGAAATAATACTGCCAATAGGTAAACCAAGTTTTCATACATGGAACAAGACAACTGGATTTAGAGAGAACAAACTAATAGGATAATAATTAATCAAAGAAGAAAATTTTACAATAAACAAAAACGCAACCATGAGATTTCATATAAAAACATCCAGTAAGATCTCTTTAAGAAATTCAATTATGCTTATAAATTAGAACATCAGATCTTGGATTTATTTCACTAACTATTGTTTTCACAAATAGACATGAAATGAAATACTAAATGGTTCTCCGGTATAAACATTAACAAATTGAAATCAAACTAAACCTATAACACAGAACCGTAACTAGCAATTGGTATCTGCAAGTGACTAAAAGTCTAAAACTATATAAGAGATTATTATAAACTACGGAACTACCTGAGGTCCAAAGCACCTGTGATTGGAATGGACTTCTATTTCTCAGTGTTCTTGATAGGGTTAGGGTTTTCTTCCTTTGACAATAAAATATATTGGGCCAAAAAAATAACCCACCATAGCCTAACAAAAAATTTCCCGCCCTGTGTTGGAGCCCAAGAAGCCCCCTCAGATCCGGGCCTGTAGTTGGTGTAGAAAGTCTTAGGCGAAGATCTTATTTAGAACATTTTTTTAAGAGGGTTAATACACGTGGTGTGGTTGCAGGAAATCCTACAAAGTACACCCAAGAGGTATTATCAAATAAATCTAAGACATGACGGAAGAATCTCTAAGTTATTTTATTTTATGGGCTTTTTGATAAAGTGGTCATCTTTTTGATCCATAATTAATAAAATGATCGTTTTCTTAAATAAATAATTATACAGAGCTAGTCACAAAACACCAAGGTGACCAAACTTGTGGAACAAAAAATCCAGCCATATTATTTTTAATAAATAAAAACCATTTGATTAAAAAGTGGCACACAAACCCCAGATCAAAAAATAAAGAGTAAATTTAGTTTTTATTACTTAAAAAAAAGCCAAACATACCCTTTTGACTTTTTCTTCTTCTTCTTCTTCTTCTTCTTCTTCTCTCCTTTTTTTTTCTTCTTTCTTCCGTCTCCTTCTCCCACCACCATCATCACCAGCAACAACAATAGATCTCCACGAACACCAGTAGCAACACCTCCGTCACCACTAGCAACAACACCTACGTCTCCTCCATGAACACCTCCGTCTTTTTTTTTCTTCTATTTTTATGTTCAGATCTATCACCAACAGTAGCTCCGCCACCACCAAATCATCCGTTATATCCAGATCCGTCACCAACAACACCTCTATCTCATCCACGAACACCTCCTTCTTTTTTCTTCAACTATTTTGTTCAGATTTATCACCCACAGTAGCTTCGCCACCGCCAAACCAGCCGTTATGTCTAGATCCGCCACCACCAACATCTCCGTCTCCTCCATTAACATCATCATCACTACTTCATGCCTCCTCCTTCTATCATCTAAAACCATTAATACCTTCAAATCCGCCACCAACAACACCTCCTCCTTCTCCTTTTATCCTCTACAATCAACACAATACTTGCAGATCCACCCTCATTCAATCCTCTACAACCACCAACAACACCACCTTCTGATGTATCATCACCAGCAAATGATGATACATCTTCATCGTCGAAACCAATATTGTGTTGGGGAAATGACAGATTTATGATGAAACCAAAATTGGTTTCATCAAACTCTAACAGTTTTGGTCGGTGAAAACAGTAAACTTATGATGAAACCAAATGTGGTTTCATCATAAACTTGCCTATTTTCTATCATGAAACCAAAGATTTTAATGATGAAAATTAAGTTTATGATGAAACCAAATTTTGGTTTCACCTGATTTTTGCCTAGTTTATTCGGCCTGACTTGGAAGTCGTCGTGTTTGGTTTCATCATTGAAGTTATGTTGGTGAAATGACAATATGTGGAAAAATGATGAAACCTAATTAGGTTTTATCGTATATTTTTTCATTTTGTTTAATATTGATATCTGTGAAACCAATTTTTGATGGTGAGATACAAGTGGATTGTTTTTAGTTGAAACTAGTTTTAGTTGAGGAGGTAATGGTAGTGGTGGTTGTGGTGCTGGTGGTTGTGGCGGTGATGGGGGTGGTGCAGTTGACGGTGGTGGTAGGTTTCATCTTATTGTGTTTCATTTTTTCTTCTTTCTTCCTTCTCCTTTCTTTTATGATGAAACAAAATTTTTGGTTTCACTTGATTTTTTCCTAGTTTATTCGGCCTGACTTGAAAGTCCTCATGTTTGGTTTCATCATTGAAGTTGTATTGGTGAAATGACAATATGTGGAAAACCCAATTTTTCATCGTATTTTTTCATTTTGTTGAATATTGATCTCTATGAAAACCAATTTTTGATGGTGAGACACGGGTGGATTGTTTATTGTTGAAACTAGTATTAGTTGAGGAGGTAATGATAGTGGTGGTTGTGGCAACGATGGGGGCGGTGCAGTTGACAATGGTGGTAGGTTTCATCTTATTGTATTTCATTTGTTCTTCTTTCTTCATTCTCCTTTTTTTAAGATGAAGCCAAAATTTGGTTTCATCTTATTTTGGTAAAACCAATTTTGGTTTCATCATTTTTTCTGTTTGGTTTCATCATTTTTTCTGGTGATGGCGCGGTGGTGGTCGGTGGCGGCGACGGTGGTCAGCAGCGACGACGGTGGTGGTAGGCAGTGCCGGCGGTGTGTGGTGGTGGTCGGTGGCGGCGGCGACAGGCAGCGGTGGTGGTCGGCGGTGGTGGTTGCGCGGTGGTGGTCAGTGGTAGTGGTGTTGTTGGTGGTGGGTTGTTGGTGGTGATAATATAATAAAATTTAAAGGTGGGGTTGATTTTTGTTTTGGTTGGGGTGATTTAAATAGTAAAAGGGTAATATAGACAATTTACGTTAAATGAGTTTTTGTGAACAATTTGTTTTGGTGGAGTTTTTATGCATGGATAGTGACACCTTTGGGGTTATAACTCGCGGCCGATAATCAACAACCTAAACACCCAATCACATCTCTCACTCCACGTCGAGAGTTGCGGTAACCTCCTCTACCATTGGCCGGTGAACGGAACCCTCGCTCCTGATTGGCTGAAAAACAAGTTAGCCCCTTTACATTTCGTGGCCGCTAATTTTCGATGGGACCGTTTCTATCGGATGATCCAGGCCTTTGGATTAGCCGTAAATAAAATGCTATATAAAAAAAAATGCGAATATCTTTCCCGACAAAGTCGAACAATTTTTTCTTTGGAAAAAAATCCGAAAAATTCCATATAAAAAGAATATCAACAAAAATAGGTTTTTACCAGATTCTTTTATGGGAAATTAATGGAAAGGCAATCTCTGAAAAATTCCATATAAAAAGAATATCAACAAAAATAGGTTTTTACGAGATTCTTTTATGGGAAATTAATGGAAAGGCAATCTCCGAAGATATTTGGGGGTAAGAGTTGAAATAATTCTGTTTTTGGAAGAAAAAAAAATCCGATAATTTCCATATCAAGAGGATAATTAACCCAATTAACTTTTTATAGGATTTTTTCATCGACAATTAATGGAGCAGGAAATTTCGTGTAATCTAAATTTAGCAGATTCTATCATTGGAAGCCCCCTACATTTCGTGACCGTTAATTTTTAATAGAATTGACTCGATCTGACGCTCCAAATCGAGTGATAACTTAGCAGATTCTTACACCGCGTTTACATGATTTTAATAAAATCTTTTAAGGGAACATGTTAAATTTGTTGACACGAAAATGCTAAAAATAGATTTCTTAGAAACAAAATTTGTGAAAACTTTCGTAACATGTATATACGGAAATATGTTTTCAAAAGAGTAAGAATTTTTTTTTTTTTTTAACACTTCACGCTAGATATATTTTCGGGAATAAATATTATGCCAAATTTTAAGAAACAACATCTTATGCCAAATTTAGCTTTGTTCATTGGCAACTTAAGCCAAATTTATCGCAAAAAATATGTTTATTCTGGGAAATTTTGTGGTGACCAAAGTTACGGAGGTATATATATTTTCTTTTGGAATTCTACCCCATCGAATTTTGGGTTTTTATCCATTCGGCTTTTTTTTTTTCTCTCAAATCACAAAACCCTAATCTTCCCGAATATAGTTGTACGGCTCCATTCTTATGTATTTGTTGGTGATTTTTTTGTTTTGATTTTGTAAGAGAAGAGAGACTGATTCGAACCCGAAGAATGGGTACTTCATCTGATTTGATTTGTTCTAAAAGGTAATCTCTCCTCTCTTTAATTTATTAATCTGCATTTGTGACGTATTATTTTGTCTTAGTGATTTTGCGTTTGTTTCAATTCTTATTGCTTGATTTTCAAATATTTGTTGATTTATAGTTTAAGGTTGTTTTGTTGTTTGGAAAGGTGGTTATAAAGCATGGAAACTGTTGGGCAAAGATGAGATCAACATTCGTTTGCTTGGTTATGGATTTTGCATCTATACGTATCACGTATGTGTAAGCGGAGACTTCCATCATCTCGAGAAAGGTTATACAATTTCGATCTATATCGTAACGATTTTAGGGCGGAAGATGCACGGTCATCTTCTTTTTCAGACCGTTCCTTTTACGATTCTAATCTAGGCAGCTGGTGAAGGTTACTGATCTTGAAGAAGATAAATATTGATACAATTAGGAAGATCAAGAAGTTTCAGTTATGGTTTCTTAGTCTCCTATTCATAATTTTTCCTCATATTTGTAGGTGGTGTTCAGATCCTGGTTAAATGGTCATACGATTACCATTTTAATCTTTTCTGATTTTCTTTAAAATCATTATGTATGAAATGTATGAACCATATGCTTTTATACGGGGAAGTTTGTGTTATCTCCGATGAGGATTTGTTTGATTTTATCTCAAATGAAACCGGTAATACTAAGCTTCATAGATTTTATCTTAAATGAAAAATATTGAACAAAAAGAAATCTTGCCGGATCGTTTGATTTTATCTCAATCAAGCCTTCTCTTAACCAACTTTTTGCTATTCTAATATTCAAAAGAACATAACTTCCAGATATGGTGCCCCTTACAGTGGGAATGGAGGTGGTGACAGTGATGGAGGTGCGGGCAGTCTCTGGGATGTCTGCATAGTGGTGCAGGTAGTGTTCTTATATGGTTCTGTAAGGATATATAATTTTGTGGATAGTCAGTGTGCTTCATTTTTTTCTCCGTTATCCCGGGTCGATAATAATTGCGATGATTTCATTTTATTTTATTTTGAAAATTATTACACTTTCTCTGTCTATTTTTCTCTTCATTTTTCATTATATAAAGTATTTCATGCTGGGTCTTTGGATGGATGTGTGGATCGAAAAGGGTCGTCTTAGGAATGTGTGGCAAGGTGGATAAACGAATATTAAATAGTAACAAATGGTGAATGGTGGTTCTTATGAGAAAATTTTGTTTCTCCCATTCCCTGTACCACAATCCTTTTCAAGTAGGAGACTGGAGATGTTCCGAGAAAGCGAGTTAATATAGTTTTCTCAAATTAGCCCTTAAGTTTATTCTACGCAGCAAACACTAAGTAGTGGTGGGATAGCAATTGCTATGAAGACATGTGGATTGAATTGAGAAGTTGTTCTACGATTGCATTTCCTTTCTACTCAGAGTATTCATTTGCTTCAAATTAAAGTACCATTGAAAATTTTGTCTTACTTGCATACAGAGAAGCTAAGACTTCCCTAACTTTGTGTAGGTACTATCCTACAAGTTCAACGTTGGTCGCTTTGCTCATCTGGCGGATTTAGTAACTACAACTATTTCAACATGTCAGATAGTGGAAGCATGCTCACTTTGTCCCGTGCTCTGAAAAGAATGGTGGAAGGGATAGTAGATTATATGTTTACTTTGCAAAGTGCAAAAGGCGAAAGTTCTTTCTAAGTTCGTAAGGGGAGTGTTTAGTTTTGTTGGTCTGGTTTTTGGAGTAACCTTGGCAGTTTGCCTAAAAATGTTTTGGAACGGATCCAATCCATTTTTGTGTTACGTCAATCTTAGCAAGGGAAGACTTAGAATAGCATGTCTGAGATTCCAAGCTAAGAGTTAACCATGGTTTTATAGTGCAGGTGATGGTTTTTCTCATCTCCCTTAGCACCAAAATGTAATTAAATGCGGTAGGAAGCTCAGGAAGTAAGTCACATCTAAAAAGGAATATTAGCTTAAACAACACAATCGTCTTTCAGCACATTTTAGGCTTGATTAATTGATTATTTGTTTCTTTCTTTTGATTAATCATGTTTAGTCAATATGTTATGTTGATTTTGTTTTTTTTTTTCTTTATGTTAGAGGTGAGATTTTTCGATTCATTTCATATTTATATATTTGATTCTGGGATAACGATTTCTGACATCACTTCCAGTACAAGATTTTTTACTTATTTTATGGAGTTTGATTCTTTGAAACTATCCAAAGAAGCAATTGAGCTTAGCTTATGAATCTGTTATGAGGACATTCGGTAAATCAAATTCTTTACATGAGATAAATTTATACCATTTCTTTATTTAAATTTATACTTTGGATGGCTCTGCTGCTCTGCAGGATTAATTTGATAATGTGGATCTTTGAATAGTTCAAACTGGGGTTGTGGTTTTTGATCGGGGTTAATTTTTGTGGTTGAATGATAGGCCGGGTAGGGTATAGGGAATAGTTTTATGGAGAAATTGAGTTGACAAGATCGGTCTCGACAAAAGCTAAAATGGATTGGGTCAGTGCATTCAAAAGGTATTCATTGTTGTTTTGTTTAATTAAGCTAAAATGGACTGGGTCAGTGAATTCAAAAGGTATTCATTGTTGTTTTGTGTAATTTTTTGCTATGGCAGTGGCTGTATTTGGTTTATATATTGGTTCCGTACTTCTTATTAGTCTGCACATTATCTTCTTTTTTTTCCCGTCTGGTGAGATTTCAGCTTCGAGCAAGATTAATATGCGATCGTTCTAAGTATTTTGAGGCTGATTTTTTTGTTTTTTTAGAGTATCTTTGATGTGTTCAAATGATTACCGAGAAACAAATCTATCCCATCTCTCCGAGTGATGCGCATGATTGTTTTTATTTTGGATGATCAAGAGATTGGAAAATTTGGCCAAGCTTCTAATGTTGAGGCTCATTGGTATGAAGAGTTTTGTTGAATTGATTCAGATAATGGGGATTGTATAACAATCTAATTCTGTAAACTCCAATGTGGTATCCGATTTCTAATGATTGGTTTACTTATTCCGGTTTTGGTTAAGTTACATGGTGGTTGCGTCATGCGCGCAAATTAATGGATTTAGATATCTGTGATGTGTTGCACAATTAGTTATGCTCCATGTAGAAAATAGGTCTCCAAGTGGATTAGAAGCATATTTATTTTTTATTTTCTAATTGCCCTTCTTCATGGTATCGAGTTATGCAGGTTTTTAGAAAATAAAAACTTGAGACAACTCGATACCATGAAGAAGGGCAATTAGAGTTGTCTGATGGTTTAGTGTATATGAGGTTCATCCATTCATGAGTATTTTTAATTTTGAATTGTGGTGGTTGGTACTGTCTCCAAATTTTGGTTTGTGTAAGATATTTATTAGATCAGTTATGGAGTTTGCTCAATACTTTGTGTACATGTTACTATGAACTCATAAACGGAGGATAAAGCATCCTAGGTGCTTCATATACGATATATAACCCACTAGATAAAATTGATATGCTTATATGTTGTAGACTCTTCCTTTTCTTCTGTTTGATTATGCAGGAAAATCAGAAAGACTTCTCAAGGTGAACAGAAAATTGATTCAACTTCACCATAAAGAGAGAATGGTGATATGCCTTCCAAGCTGAACTTGGTTAGAATTTGTACATCGATAATGTTCACTTTGTTGAAAAACATATCATGTTAGAGTGTTAGATGTATTAATACTAACCCAAGTCAAGCTATGAAAACTAATACTTTCCAAGTTTACAATGGTGCTCCGCCAACTTCAAGTAAAGGTCAAGTTGACTTCTATCGCTGTACTGTCTTTCTTGCGTAATTTTACAGTCGCATATAAGATATCAAAATCAAGATCGCACTTTTAATGGTTGGGGAGGAAATCGCACTTCTAATGGTTGGGGAGGGAAATAAAAAAACAATGGATAACCGTAAACAAGGTTTGTAAGCTAGCCAGATTACAAATATATTGTTGATTTTTTTTTTTGATCAATCACTGTTGGATTTTGGTTTCATAATTTTGGTGGTGCTGGAATTGGTTTACAAAAGAAGTTGTCGATTCAATTAACGTCTGATTTTCATTATGTAAAAACTAAGTGCAAACAAATTTATTCCATTTAATATTTAATTTTTTTTAGAACAACTCACAGTTGGAGTAATCATGGTTTATGGTGCATTCTTCTGTTCATAATCAGCGGATCTAAAAAAATTAATTAATTTATCCGAACATTAATATATTATGCCTTTGTATTTTGATGGACTCCAAAAGAGTGAAACATGTTCGCAGTAGCCCATGAATAGAAGATGTTGCAACCAGTTATAGTTGAACAAATATTATAGTGTCTTATTGCTGAAAGTACTTGAATATATCCATGAGAATTTATATAAATCTTTCCTTAAAATGTGAAGGTGTATCGGATGCTATGTTGTATTGGGCGCTAGGAAAGGCGAGGCGCCAAACCTAGCGCCTAAGGCGCGCCTATGAGTCGTGGAAAAATGCATGCCTCGATGTGGTGTGAGAAGATAGCACACCAACGTATTTAGTACTAACAAAATGGTGAGTGGCGGTTATGAGAAATCAAGTGCAACACGAGAAAAATTTGTTTCTCCCATTCCATGTACCATATTCCTTTGGAGTGGGAGAGTGGAAATGTTCCAGAAAAGCGAGTTAATATAGTTTGGTTTACGGCGTGTATTATTATATGTTAAAACTCTTTCCCTTTGATAGTTTTATTAAAAAATTGTGTCTGATCCCCATTTGTACTGCAGTGGATATTATCCCTTAAGTTTTATTCCGTGCAGCAAACACTAAGCAGTGGTGTGACAACACTTGCTATCAAGGCACATGGGAAATGGAGGTGGATAGAATTGAGAAGAACTTCGACGATTGCATTTTATTTTTAGAGTATGCATTTTGGTTCACAATAATAACGTTATCTTTTATTAATCTTTACTTTACATTGTTCTTTATTCTTTAATAATGTCTTTGTTTTTGGTTCAAAATATCACCTCCAGATTTTTATTACACCATCAATGGTCTTTCACCGGAATAGGTGAGTGATATAGGTGTAGAATACACCGTATTTACTATCCAGCAGTTACGCTTTCTTTGCTATTTTCTTGTAAATTATGTATCTTATGATTGATTTTGAGTATTTAGGTACTCTGGAGCTATTCAGAAGCAAAAGAAGGAAAAATCACCCTAGGCGGAGCAAAAAGAGCAAAGATGTAAAGAGAGGTCACAAAGCTACCTTATTTGGTGGCCCATATCCAGTTTTTGGGCGCCAATAGTAGTTTTCATCATTACCAGGCCATAATATCAAGAGAAATGTCATTTTTCATTTCAAGTCTCACCTGAAATCAAGACAGAGAGAGAGAAGGCGGCTGTGAATTCGTGAGAGCTCAGGGAGAAATTGAGAAAATTAAGATGTTTTGAAATGAGATCAACAGCTCATGAAGAGCTACTTGATAGGTTTGTTCCTGATTTAGGTTAGGGATTCTTATTGGTGGTCGAGAAGAATCTAGGGTTGAATTCAGCTGGATGTCGAATTGGAGCTTGACTGATGGGTATGGTGGTGATTTAGAACAGGGTAAACAATGGTCCAGGTCACTGTAATTGATGAATCAGAGATGGATTTTGCTGAGAAGTTTAAAAGGGGATCTGTGGGTTTTACTTGAAATCAAAAGCAGATGGAAGATGGATGTAGAGCTGCTGTTGTCTTTGATGGGTTTGTGGCTGATTAAGATTTTGCTGTGAGTTGAAGAAGAATCGAAGATGAGAGTAAAGAAGAAGTAGCTGTTGTTGGTGTTGATTAGGTAGATTCGATTGTGAGAGAAATCAAGGGTTCTGGTGGTTAATTGTTGTGAACTGATGAAGGTTGATTTATTGAAGCAGAATTAGAAGATGGTTTCATCTCTGAAACAGTGGGTGAAGTTCAAAATCGGCCTGTGGTTGATCTAGTAGGGTTGTGTTGGTGTTGCCGCTGGTTTACAGGGAGAAGCAGAAGAAATGAAGGAGGGTTGATGATTGTCAAGGGAAGATTGAGAAGGACTGAGCTGAGCTGGTTGCAGGTCTTGAGCAATTGGTGGTGCTGCTATATGAGCTTGCGGTTGAGATGCTAATGCTGATAGATGTTTCTGCCAGGGGCTGTATTGCAGTGAGATGGACTGTGGCAGTGGGAGTGCAACTCAGATATTAATGGAGTTAAACCAAGAGTCTTGGTCAAGTATTACAGGGAGGAGGTTCTGAGTTTGTGTTGCCAGAAGTTGCAGGGGAATCGCAGCTGCAAGTGAATATGCTGTGCAATGAATGGTGTAGCTGGAATGTGGCATTACAGGTTGAAATAGCAGGATCTGGTGATTAAACATGAGCTGGTGGTGATGCTGAGCAACAGATATAGCTGCCAAGGAGAGTGCAGGGCTGTTGCAATGAGTGGTTGCAGCTGTTTGGCCTGACAATGTTTAAGCTATTAGGATTATGTGATATGGAGGTTGGAGCTGCCACTGTGACAGAATGGAGCAGTTCAGGTAGTATGAAGCTACAGGTGTTGGTGCAATTAGGATGATGTGAGGCAAATGAGCTGAATTCAGGTTGGGTTGCAGTGTATGAATTGAGCTGAGATTTGAGTTGTTGTTTATGGAACTGCAGTTGCAGGCGACTGAGAAGAATTGGAAGGAGTGGTGGTGAATCAGGGAAGCTAGTTGAAGCTCAATTGCTACTGCCCTGGTGGCTTGGGAGAGTAAAGCAGCTGGTGATGCAATTGGCCTGATGGCAGAATGGTGGTTGTTGCTCAGAAAATGTTCTTGAAGTGTGCATGATTGGACTGAAAGATGCAGCTGGTCACAAGTGATGTGAGAATCTGCCATGGATGGATGAGGTTGTATGAGCTCGATATGAAATTGAGAACTGGTATAGTTGCAGCAGGGCCCTCATGGCTGGGACTTGCAGTTGCAGGGGCTCTGAACTGAATTGGTGGATTGCATTGCAGTTAAGAATGAGCTGGTAGAAGCTGTTGAGTTGCAGGAGATTGTGGAGGAGACTCAGATGTGCCGAGTGTATTAGGAACTGCAGATGGGCGGTTTTGTGTGCAATGCCCAGGTTGCATAGCTGAACTTGCTTGCGGCAAAGCCTGTGACTTGAAGTGTGCATCAGAGTTGATGTTGCAGGTTTTGATGGCCTGAGCTTAAGACAGAGAAATGGACTGGCAGGGAGGTATTGCAGGTGTTAATGGCACAACAAAGTGGTTGACTATTGTGTTGTTGTTAAGCTCAAGATGAGCTGATGCTTGAACTAGTCAAATGGTGGAACTGAGATTGTGAAATGACAGTGAAGCTGTGTGACAGTGCCATGGCAGGAGGATATGGGATAGAAGAAGGCAGAGCCATCATGGCTGGCAATGCACTAGATATGCACAAGGATGGTGCATCACGCAGTTTTGGCCTGTGCAATGGCTCAAGGCCTGGAAATTCAGCTCAATCAGCCAGAGAACAGCTGACTCTCCCTGACTCGGTCTGACTGGTTCTGACCCGATCCGACTCAGAGTTGATCCGACCCGTTGACCCGATCCGACCCGTTGACCGGTGGCCGGGCGGACTTTGCCGATCACCGGAGCCGATTTCCGACCACTTCTCCGGCCGATTTCCGGCCACAATACCAGTTTTCCGGCGACGACTTTTTGGACATATTTTCTACATGGGTTTCTCTCTCTTATGGGCTTGGTGGATTTTTATCTAATGGACTTTGAAGGCTTGACCTAATTTTGGAAGGGAGGAAAGGCTATAAAAAGAGGAATTCTACAACTTTTGGAAATCATCTGATCTCATATCTTATATCTTATTCTTGGAACTTTGGAGAGCCACTTTTGTTTTACACAACTAGGGTTTGCTTTTGTTCATCTTCTTCTTTAATTCAACCTATATTTTTGTGATGAACTCCATAGCTATGAGTAGCTAAATTCTCTATTATTGGTTAAGGATGTAGTCCGATTTCTAAAACTTGTGTGTGCTTTATGTATTAGTTTTCTCTCTTGTTTATCGTTCAATTCTCTCATGGTTTTTATGATCACATGATTGAAGTATTGTGATAGGATTATGGTGTTTGATTAGTTAAGTGGCCAATTAATTGAACTTGCATCTTAGTCCATAGCTATTTTAGGGTTTTTCATCAAGCGATAACCTTGAATACAAGTAGCATGATATGTTTACGGTTTGTAGTGATACACTCTCGTAATCATATGTAGAGTTTGACCATTGTCCGAATTGTTTTGCGTAACGCATGACAATTGCATTGATTAGCCTATTTCAAACTTAATGCTCCTAGGAATTGAACTTGATTAGCGCAAGGCGTTAGGTTATTCTTTAGGTAGAATTCACATACGCAGCCCTAATGTGTGTGTTGATGAACTTGAGAAATTAATAGATTATCTTGCTTTCTTGATTCTCTAGGCTTTTGATAACACAAGAGATTAAATCGTAATTCTATTCATATATGCAAGCACATGTCTAAGATTGAAGATGAATTCCTTGACCAATATCTCTCTCCATTGATTACTTTCTACAATTTACTTTGCTTTTAATTTGTTTTTATTGTTTAAATAGAAATAAGAAATCCCCCCAATTGGTTACTTTAAGAAATTGATTACGAAATAACTACAATCGCCTCCCTGTGGATACGAACTCTTTCTTATCACATACTTTAGGAAAGTGAAATTATTTTTGACGCATACGACATCGATCAGTGACTCAAAAGGTGGTGAAAACATTGGTTCGAAGACTCCAAAGGTCTGTTTGAATTTGAGATCTAGGGATGGCATGTGGTAAATTAGCATTAGAAGCATAAACAGATGTATTAAGTTTTGTGTTTTATTATTCACAAGTTCACTAACATTCTAAAAAGTTTATATACAGTTTTCCAGTAATATTTTAGAAATTAACTAACAAATTCTTTTTGTATTATAGGGAATGATATATTCGCACAGTGGTTCCTAAATCCCTGCTTTGCGATGTTAGACATTCAGATCTGTTTGAAGTGTAATGTTGCAGAAACAACCGATACATGCTTATGGTGAGTGTCTTTTTTGTTTTATTCCCTACGAACCTGGATTTAACTGCAATAGGGATGAAGAGTGGATATTTTGGTAATTGATCAACCAACAACATTTGAAAATCTTTTTCATCTTAACTATAATTCAAACAATAACAATGAAGTTGTTTGTATAGCGGTATGAGTTTTTTTTTTTAGTTTAAAAGTTATATGCAAAACATTTAGCTATAGAAATATACAAGTATTTGGTTGGTGCTTTTTAGTTGCTATTGTCAAGGTTATACGTGTCTAGATTTGATTTTCCATTATGGTTTAAGTAGGGGTGCCAACGGGTCCTATTGGGTCCGGGTAGTATACTACCCGGAACCGGAAGCGGTAATTTTAATCGGTTTCGGGTCCGGTTCCTAAATTAATGGACCTAACTGACCCGATAAAAATCTTAAATACCCGTCGGTCCGGTATTTATCGGGTCCTCAAAAATCAACTATATTTCTTGATAATCTATTTATATTTTGTTATATTAGCTTGATTCTAATAACTTTTCATATAAAATTATTATTATATCTATGCAAATGTTCTAATTAATGTCAAATGTAAGAATTTAAAGGAAAAATGAAAAATATTTACGCAAAACTATAGAAAATCTTGCCATTTTAAGTGAATTTAACATGCAAAAAGTAAATATTCGGGTACCGATACCCGGCGGGCACCCGACGGGTAATACCCGTTAGGACCCGAAATCTTATCGGTTCCTAACAGGTCTACCCGTCGGGTAGTGATCTTGCTAATGGGTCCGATCTTAGGAACTGAACCCGATACACCCGGGTCCGATTCGGTTCCGGGTAATCGGGTACCCGTTGGCAGCCCTAGGTTTAAGTATTTCTAACACAAAATACTAATTAAAAAAATACTAGCAAACTTTAATCATATATAAAAAAAAAAGTTTAAATACTAAAGGGCATCAAGCTTTCCTATCCATTAGAAATAATTGGATTAAAGGCAACCGAAGCCCCGCCACACTATTCAACAATTCTCACCAGACCCGGTACATAGCACGGGTCTTTTGGATTTCTATATATGGTTCATGAGATTCTGCCTAAGTAACTAGGGATGTAATAGAGTGGAGTCATGATGTTTCTTTGGAGGAAAAGGAAAATTCTTGCATAAATAAATGATATTAATATACTCTGTGATTAGGTATCTGTTGTTGGTTGTTGAGCTGTTTAAACCCCGAACTGTTCTCATCTATACTCATCTATAGTTTGTAAAGTGTAAAATTATTTGACTTGAAAATATGACTTACAAACATCGGCAAATAGTGGGATCCTACTTACTGATTCGACATGGCCTGGTGTTAATTTTGGAACTATGAAATATATTCGTAGTTAGAAGGGAACTCTAAGATTTCTTGACTATATTTTAAGTTTTCCTCATGATATTTCAGATGAAAAATAATTGAACTATTTTCCGTCATTAGATATATCTGATCTCCTAGAAAATTGACTCATTGATTAGACATCACCAAGGCTATAACAATTGACAATATTAACTTATTTGAGTGAAAAGCTTACATGTTGATGGTGCTGAATGGTCAAAGAAGTTGATGGAGTATATGCTAAATGCTTTTATCTTATTGTTGGCAAATTTTGGTTCTTATGTTAATTTAGCTTAATGAATTTGGATGTGCTCTTTTTTGTCCAATATATGGAAGCATTTTTGGCTGCAAGATTGATGAGCAGATGAACAGAGAAACTGATAAGTGTGTGGTAGAGAAAATATTTTGGATTAGGTTGAGAATAGTCTACTTACTTGGAAACAAATGAGAATATATGTTTTTGAGAAGTAAGGCAAATTTATACACAATATCATCCGAGGAGATAGTTATTTGTTAAACTTGCCAAACTGTCTCTGATCTGTTTAAACTTTTCTAGAAATTGCAGGTGTTTTGATCATGCAGTGTTCGAGCAAGGTGCATCCGCCGAGATTGTTGGTGGAGCAATAGAAAACAAACCCATGAAGAGGGTCATCCGGTTATGTAACTATTTTTCTTCATTTTCTTCATTTCTTGACTATGTATTTCAAGTGGGTTGGCGTTGTTTCTGAGAACCACCACACCATATTAAAATTTATATATGAAAATAAACGTATTATACTTAAATTAATAAAAGTTTATTTATTCTTAAACTATTATCAGATTTTCCCCTCATTTAGCAGTTAATCTAAGAAAGTGAAAGCTTTGTGCATTTGCGCTCCGTGTATTTTTATATTACCAATTTATCTTTGTTGGTTAGTACATGGGATTTTGATGTTTTTTTCTTTCTTTTTAGGCAACAATAGAGTTCTGCGAGCGAGAAAAAAATCACTCATAAATGTTAGTTGTACAACAAGAAACACAAATAAGAAGCGTCGCTGATTAATCCAACCAGAAAGAAATCATCACACAATGGGAAAAATTACACACAAATGAATCATATTTAATCATATTTAATTTTAAGTTGTGACAATTTAATCATATTTAATTCTAGGCTTCAAGGACTATAATCATATTTAATTTTAAGTTGTGGCAATTTTGAATTAAATGAATTTCATTGTAATTATTTAGGGACGATAATCAATTTTAGGCTTAAGTTGTGACAATTTTTGATTAAATGGATTTCATTACAATTATTAAACTATTAGATGGTATTTATGCTTCAATTATACTTTGTGTGGTTTCTAATTTAAGCTTTGTTCTCATGTTGATTTAGACCAGACCCAAACAATTTAAAAGAAATTAGGTCTTTTTAATTCTTATTCCTTTGATGGTGCGGGATGGATAATGGTGAACAGGATGAGAATTGATCAACCAACAATGTTTGAAAATCCTTTCAAGCTTGGCTACATTTCAAATAAAATTTTAGGCTATTGCAATATATAAAAGATTTAGTTGATGCTTTTAGTTGTTATTGTCAAAGGTGTACATAATGGATATATCTAGAATTAATTCATACTTTCGCTTTGTGCAAATCATTTTAAACTATACATATAGCATTCTTCCTGAAAATATAGTTTGAAGTATCCACTAAAAATAGTCGGACTAATCAAGAGTTTTTTTGCAGCTATTTAAATGCATTTGGGTAACGGGCGCGGGGCGAAGCCCCGCCACACAAATCGACAGTTCCTACCAGCCCCGGTGCGTAGCACGGGTTACACGCTAGTTATATATAAAAGTAGCTGATTTTTACTTTTTCCGTCCCGTTTTTTTCTTCCAAAAAACGGGTAACGACAGTTACTGCCTACGTGTCAGTTATGTGGTCCATTCAAAAAACATTGATGTCCTCAAATTGTTGACTAGGTTCGAGTTAGATTCGTGAATCAAACCTGAGTCCATTTGTGACTCAGTCCACATGAAAAAAAATTGATACATAACCGTGTTTATCTTCTTCTCGATTGATTGGCCGACCAAAAGGGAGGCCTTCTATGTGATGAGAAATTTGCACCCTGTCAGTCACAAATGGGCGTGCAAAAACCCGTTTTTCCAGCAAATTTTTTTTTCTTCGAATCGAACAACATCTTCATCGTTTTT
This sequence comes from Papaver armeniacum, assembly GCA_023531295.1. Taxonomy (NCBI): domain Eukaryota; kingdom Viridiplantae; phylum Streptophyta; class Magnoliopsida; order Ranunculales; family Papaveraceae; genus Papaver; species Papaver armeniacum. The sequence continues at coordinate 193,152 of JAJJWW010010624.1, read as the reverse complement.
TCACGGACTTTCTTAGTTACAGACCTACCAAGAAATGCATCTATCAGAGATTGAAATAATTTGTGAGTTTTTCGATCCATAAACAAAGAATTTTAGGATCCAGATTTCACCCATGAACGAATTTAATTCTTTCAATTGGGATCAAGTTTAATTTTTTTGTTATTCAAATCTCTTTCGATCAATAGCTGATGCTTCATATTAATCTGGGTTGAAAGATATATCCAGAAATCTGATGGATAATCGAAGTTACTGCACTTCAAAAATTAACCCTGTAAAACGAGTCACGTAGGGCAAACGGGCGAAGAAGAAGCACTAAACCCGTTTCGATGCAAAAATAAGTTTCCTTTTTGGTCGGCCTCCCCACCGTGCGCGGTAATCTAGTAGAAATAGTTTTACAAATCAAAACAACACCGGTTCGAAACATAATACACAAAAATGATAGATCATTGTACGGGAAGAGAGATCCCAAAACAAAATGATTCAATTTTTATTATTATAGTGATTCAGTATACCAAATATCCAAGTTTTAGTATTCGAGAAGTACCTGATACTGAATCATCACTAACAACTCATAACGAGAAAGGAGATCAGATTGCAGTCACGAACAATCTCTGTCAGTTTATTGAAGAGAAGCAATTTACTTTACCAAATTTTACTCTATTTGTTAATTTAGATCTAATTTTCAAGAACCCTAACTTTTGAATCCCCAAAAGAAAGCACCAATACATGCAATTGAACTTGGTTACTGCCTACCCGTACTTTTAATTATGGTGAATGAGTGATTGAACACATTCCCCAATTTTTTTGTGATAGCTGCGTATTTTTCCAATCACCCGTTTCATTAGTACGAAGAAGATGAAGTATGAAGAGAAGGAGGCTTAATTTAAGTCCTCTTAATCTAAGATGAAAGAGGAGGCTTAATCTTTTCAAAACTACTCAACTAGCAGAACCTACTATCCCGATTTGAGTGACTGCTTCTTTTCTCATACTAAGTCGTACAAACTTCACAGAGAGACGGAAACAAGAACAAGAGGAAACTAAAATGAAATGAACTTAGAAATGAACTTAAGATCATGAAAGGATATGGTAATTTCAGTATGAACAATTGACTAAATTAACGTTTTTGACAATTTTGGTGGGTCCGACAGGAGAAACTAACGGTTTGGCTACTTTATAGAAGATCTCAAAAATATGGACGGTTTATTAATTAGGGGTCTGGAAGTTGGTCACTTTCTTAATTTGCCCTTATTTTATTAAGAACATGAACAAATACAAATCTAATATACAAATCTAATATGAGAACAAATAACTTTCTCTCTCCTAAATTCTTCACACAAACTCTCAAAAAAGGTCTCTCTTGCGTACAATGGCTTCTAGTCCCTTTTATAGGGGTTACATAGTGTAGGACAGCTAATAAAGCCCCTTATTTCGGATCTGGGAGAGCGATACAATCGCCCTATCTTGTAATTATCGCATTGTCCCTCACATGTTTAGTGTGATCTTGTGACGTCATCGCGTTCGTCAGTAGTGACATAATGAACTTGTTATTTTCTCCTTCAAGTGATTGCTTCCAAATGATCTTCTCGTGTTCTTATTGGTTGAGCGATATTTTGTATCCACATTTTGCCTCTTCTGGCATTGATCTTTCTGGAGAAAGGGCGATAAGAGAAGTCTTAATTTATCGCATCAACCCTGTCTTTTCGTATTCTCTAGATCCACCGAGATCATTCCAGAATATCCGCATGACCGTCTACACGTACGTGTTGACCCTGTTATTTACTGATTGACACGTCTTTGATTCTTCTCCTTTTTTCTACCGGTAACTGCCTCTACCTGTTGGTCTCCTAATAAATGTGCCTGAGAGATAAGATTTTTCGGAAAGAGGAATAATATCCTTTATCTATTTTATCACGCCTTAAGTTTTCTCTTTCTTCTTTTACCGTCTTTTCTTTCATCCTCTGTAATTTTTTCCTTCTGCTACTGTTGATTCTTCCATCTCTTCCATCATTTTCTTTTTACTTTTGTCAATCTGCTTCCCTAATTTTGATTTCCTCGTCTCTCTTTCTTCTGCTTTTACTTCTCACTGTTCTGATCAAGATTTTGATCATCTTAATTTCAAAAATTTCGGCCTTTATCTCTGATTGGTTCTTCCCCTCTGATTAGGTTTTCTTCAATCTCTATTCCCATACTGACATGGCCCCAACAGCAGGTAAAAAACAACTTGAGGAAATCGAAAGACTTAAGAATGAACTTAATTCGAAAGGAATCGTCTCAACAATTCCTCCTCAATTGACCCACACTACTGAGCTTGATCCTGACTTGTTCGCTCTTGAGCAATGGAGCGATCAAAAGGTCATTATTTCGCTTGGGAAGCTTAGTACTGGTCTTCCTATTCCTCTTTTTAACTCGGAGATTCCTCTTTTCCACGAGATTTTGTTAAACTTCGGGATTCACCACGATATATCAGTTGAGTGGCGATGCTATCAGGATCATGGTGGAATACTCAAGACACGCTGCTAGTTTGGAGTCTCTTTATAAGAAATATGTCGTATCTTACAACCAGGCAGAATATACAGTTGAGAACTTCTTCAGACATTATGATGTTAATCTTGTTGCCAATGAGAAAAAGCGTTGGGGTATTCGTCTTAGGCGGGCGGACGGTATTGCTAAGGGAGACAAGATTATGCGGGATGTCGACTTTCACAATAACTCCAATGATTCTGCTCTCTTTTCCAAAGATCCCTATTGGGCTAGGTATCCCATCATCATCGAAGGTCCGTATATTTGGGGTAGGAACGCTGATGGATATGATCGCACTGGTCCTATCAAATTCCTTGGCTACAAACCTTGGGTCTTCAATTGGCCTAAGGAGGCTAAAGAGGTATTTTCTCATATCTTTGCATTTCATTTTTCCTTTCGCACTTTACTTATTGTTGCTGTTAACTTTAGAAGAAGAAGAAGAACAAAGGGTTAGGGAAGGTGATGTCCTCGCGCTCCAAGAAAGTAAGAAATAATTTCCTGCATTCTTTAAACAATATTTTTGCCTCTATTTCTTATCTGTCTTGGTGTGTGTAGGGCGAGTCTGATGATGGTGCTTCTGATGCTGAGGACGGGTCTCCTCAATCTAAAAACACTCGACTTTCTTCAAACGCGAAGGGTAAAGACAAGAGTGCACCTCCAAACCCTGGACAAGAGAACGTTTCTAGGAAAATAAAAAGAGATCCAAATGTAAAGGGCGCTCATACCTCTCTTCAAACCACTCAAACTATTTTCCCGAATACTTCATCTCGTGATGACGCATTGCTTCCTTTTGATAGTGCCACGTCTGAATTTTCCCACAGACTGCCTCAGTCGAGGACTAATCCATCTCCTCTTTCTGGTGAAAGTCATGTTTCCACTAGTCGTCGCGCTAATATGGAACTCCTTTCAGAGATTTTTAGCTCCTCCTTGACATCTGTCGGTGATCCCGCACTTTCTCAAGTTTGTGATACGATGGTGAAGCTTTGTTCAGTTCCTTCCCCATAGCATGGTTCTTTACATGGGATGCCTCTGCCTTGAGTCCATATTTTTGTTCAGCTCTTGAGCACTTGGTAAATTTCTTTTGGTGTTCATCCTGCATTTGGTGTTTGTTATAGCTTGAAAATAATCACTTGCTCCTGGTTTATGTAGAATTGTCGATTAACGGAAGCCTTGCTTCGGGACCAACGCGAGAAAACCGCAATCTTGAGGATGAAAATATCAAAGTCAAGGGCGAGCTATCTGTTTACTCCGGGAAAGTAGTAGAGCTTCGCGATAGGAACAATCAGCTCGTGGGTAAGTTTTAGTATTTTTCCGCATTTTGAATGTCATCGCGTTATTTTGCGTCTATATTAAATAATACGTGTTTGCAGAGGTTTACAATATAACAAATCAAGCAATCAATCATCCCTTTGAAGATTCTATTCTTTTAGAGCATTTCAATTCTGTACCGGATCACCGTAAGGCTGATAATTTAGAGATTTGTGACCTCGATGAGCTCAAGTTCAAATATGAGACACTTAAATTTGAGCATAGAATGATGCTATCTGTTAATAATAATCTCAAGAACCGCCTTTATGATCAGAGAGAAGAAATTAGGAGTTTGAGGGAGAAGAGAGATTCCTTAGTTACTGAAAAGGACCAAGCAGTTCTTAAGGGTGCTCAGGCCCTAGTGCAATTCCAAGAGACTGTTCTTCGCACTAAGACTGAGAGAGATCGAGTAATAAGCGAAAATGAGGCCTTGGTTTCTCGAGAAAATGTGATTCGCTCTCGCTTACTTATCGAGAGTAATGATGATTTTGAATGGGCTTTGAGTGTTATCGAGAATGCTAGAATAGGGTTGGATACACACGATAGCTTAGAAATTGATCATGTTGAAACGGTTAATGCGATCATTTATGGGAAAAAAGGTTATCCTTACTGACTGCCTCAATAATCTAACATGGCCCTTTTAATTGGTTTGCCTATGGGCGAAACTAACCTTTTTTTTTGTTTTCTTTTATAGCTACTGAGAAGAATCAACTTCAGCAAATCGGGGATCTTTTTAAGGAGCTTGAATCTGTGAAGTCAAGGCTTTCTGCCAGGGGCTCTAAATATCTCAAGCTCAAGGAAAAGTTGGTGGTTTCTGTCTCCAACAAGTTCGGTCAAATGCTGACATGATTTTCACAAAGTATGGGCATCCTTTACTTCGTCTCAAGTATCCTGAAGTTCCTCCTAATGAGGAAGAGATATAAATCTCCAGCAGTGAAGAGGTATGAAGAAGAAGAAGAAGAAGAAGTGGAAGATGATCATGAGGTAGAGGATGGATTTGGAGGCCGTCCTGCCAGTGAAGGGTTGGAAGATGATGTAGAAATTTCTGAGGAGAAACTTGATGAAAATGTATCTGATACTGATGGAGAATTTGTTCGCGGAGATTGATGGTCCTTCTCGTCCTTCTCGCCCTTCAACTCTCGCTTTGATCGTAGGGCTTTGTCTTGACTTTCTTCTTTTGCTTTTCTTCTTGCCCTGTACATGATTATTTTTATTTTGGATAATCATCTGGGTGCTCCCAAGCATGGAGGGATTTTCTTTTCTGTGAATATCCTTCATCTTGTTTAGTTTCTGTACTTATAAATTTTTCCTACATGCACTTGGTTGTAAGTAGAAACAAAGCACTATTTTATCTTATGATAAATTGTACAATTGTTTTCTGTATGAGTAAATTTGGTATTAATAATCATGTTAAAATGCCTGTATAATTCGTCCCAAAAAAGATGAATAACATTTTCCTTCTAAATTTGTATTTACCATACTTGCCTCTGTTCTTCGCCTTTATGGGTGGAGGTTATATGAATACGTCTTTGTATTATCTAATGCGTTTGCTTTCATGTACTTAACTGGTTATGCGATAGTTTCGCCTTTTGACTACTATTGTTAGTATAAAATTAAATTCATACCTGCCTCAGTAGCTTTGATATTTTTGCGTTTGTGTAATATCTTTCACCTTCTTATTCTTTGCATATTATACTCGTATATGATTTCTTTCATATTATAATTCCTCTTTTATTGTCTTAGCTTTTGTCTTCTTTTCATACGATATATTCGCCTTTGTTTTCTCTGGTTATTTCTTGTTTGTACTGTGGTATTTGTTTTATCACTTTACATTTTTTTTATGGATTCCTTATCTGCAAAATAAAGATAATAACAATCTTATAGGTTTATGTAGTGTTTCTTTTGAGGTCTTATTAAGCATCCCTAAGTAGAGGTCTTATTTAGCCCCCCCTGTTAATAGGTCTTATCTTTGCCTCGGGGTATTATTTGTGGTCGGGCGACGAAATCGCAGGCGACCATTACTCTTTAAAGTACTAGTCCATTGATCTCGCGTTATCATATTTTCGTATTATTGCCTTTGCAGGATATAGTTACGCGACAATGCGGTAGTCCTAAGTACTTCATTGAGTAAAATCCCCATTACATTGTCGTCTTTGACACAATTCATCTCCCTAATGGAGGGTGTCGTCCTTATATTGCCCCTGACTGCCCCTTCAAGGAATCTTACCCCTAACGGGTTAGGTTGGGATCTTCCCATCCGGTGATGCCAACAATCAGTTGTTTTCGTGGCCTCTTATCCCTCCGCCGATATGGCTTGTGGTTACGAGACCACACCCTAATTGGGGTTTCTTGAGGACCGATTGTATCATAACCAGGACTTGCCAAGAATGGCTGGAAATGCTCCAAACGCCCCAGGCACCCTTGGCTCAACCGTGTACCTCGGCGCCCTGATCGTATTTCTACACTCCTTAAGAGAGAACTTATTGCGCTGAGTTGTTAGCTCAGGAGTCTCTCTTGGATAGGATTTTGTTTCGCCCCAATTTCTCCATGGCCCAGGTTCCAAAGTTGGTATTGCCTTCCCCTGAGCCATGCATTACTAGGTTTTCCCCAACTATGACGTGATAGGAGCTAAAAGATGCTTTTCCTATGTCTTAATCTGCAAGTGCACAGAGCCTTTGAAGGCAAAGTGGCAAGCACAGTCTTTCCACAGGGGAACTAGGGTGTGCTATGTTATTCTAAGGCTTCTCAAGTGTTTTCAGGGTAAGTGACAGAGATACAAAGGCTTTTGTTTAAAGTCTTTACGACTGAGATGAAAGTTTCAAGACTAAAGGCAAAATGAACTATAAAAGATGATTAAGAAGGATACTAGGATTGCCCAATCCACCACTGGTTCAAGTTATGTGTGTCAACTAGTTGGAAAGTTCTTAATCCTATGACAGATATAAGGACAATGTGTCAAGACTATCTCTTATCTAAGGAGTTTCACCAATGTAATAATTCAATCAACAACTAGAGTACTGCCGAAGCACTAATTGTCTAAGTTAAGCACAATTAGTCAAGGGTTTGGCAGCTATCTCTTAAGCATGAGTTGAGCACAATCAATACAGTTTAATCCTAGCTACAATGAATACATGATATTCAATGTGAAAGCAAAGTATTGAAGTGCAAGGATTGAAATTATCTTAAGAGTTAAGCATTTAAGAACAATCTCAACATAGTTGAACAACAGAACAAGAATTAGGGCTTCATGTAAATCCTAGCAAATGGAATTAGCCCATGATGAACATAAAAACAGATTTAATTGAAGTTATAAACTAAACATGAACCCTAAAACTTAACTCTAAACACTGACTGCCTCTCTCATCCCTCCCAAAACTCCAATATATACTCTTACAATTACTCTAATAACAAATACATGATGACCCAAACCTGCTACTTCTCTCCTTGCTCGTCCTCCCGACCTCCGAATCGAACATGCAAGGGGGTTTGTTGGTGAAACCCTAATTCCAATCGCCTTAACCCTAGCTTCTAGGGTTGGAGAAGCTAAAGGTGAGACAAGGCGAACTAGGGCATGTAGATATCTGCAGGAGCTACTGGTGGAGTTGTTGGTGATGGTGATGATGGAGGTGGTGATGGTGATGGCTCAGTGAAAGGTGTGGGTGAAGGTGAAGGAAAGGCATGGGTTTTCTCTGAGAAATCGTGGGAGAAGAAAGAGAAAGTGAAATGGAGAATAGGGGTTACTCGACTGGGGTATAGGGTATGGGGATTTCGATGTGAGGCAGGGACATCGAGAGTTGAAGCGCACGTAGGAGCGAGCGTAGGATCTTGCGGGAGAGATCTGAACGGTCGAGGGAGAACTGAGGCGATTTGGTGTTGAGCGCAGACATCAAGAGTTGATGCGCGAGGCCGAGCGAGCGTAGGATGTGGCGAGTGAAGATCTTAACGGCTCAGAATGATGGACTCGGATCCGGGTCACGGGTCGGAGATGGATAGCTTGGGCCCATGTCTTGTAGATGAGTTGCTACTTGTTGGGTTGCAACCGTTGCGCGCGCGGCTTTGGCTTTCTCGCTCCATAGATGCTCGACTCCGAGTCTTCGCTCTTTTGGGCTCCTCGGTTTCTCCGAGCTTTATTTATTACCTAAAAACACAAAATTAATTAATACAAATATTTATTCTTGAAAACAAAGAAAATACGTAACTGGGATAATATCCGATTTCTAAACGCAAAAGATGAGTAAAATGCCAATAAAAAGGTGTATAAATATGCACTATTTGGCACTCATCAAATACCCCCAAACCTGAATTTTACTTGTCCTCAAGTGAAACAAAAATAAGAAATCCTAACTATACCACATGTCGCAGGTCTCTCGAATGCATTTAGCGTATGCACTAAGCCTTTAAACCCCTAGGTGTCCCTAGTGGACGAGTTGTAGTCTCGTGAGGGTTTACCAGAGGTGTACCCACAAAACCTTCTCCAACTTCAGAGTGTAAAAGAGTCTCAAGCATCCAAGGAGCTATGAGGACATAGAGTTTCTGCGTGCTAGTAACAAGAAGTTAGAACTACTAAAGAACGCATTCTCATCCTTAAGTGCTGAGCGAGAAGTAACCATACCATATGAAAGAATTCGGATTCGATTGTGATCATAAGCCTCGACTTCGCCTCACCATTAGGGTTTTATGAAAATTGCACTCAAAAAGATCGCTTTTTTAGTCTCTCATGTGTGCAGCAGGAATAAAGAGAGAAATCCCGCACACGTTGTAGGTAAGAAGGATAACCTTCCGAAATAAAAATCTGAGACTCCACAAAAGTGTGGACAAAAAGAATCTTTTTCTGATGATCTCTAAGAAAGGAAATCAACCATTAGCAAGGGGTGGGAGTACTCACTTACCTTTTCACCCGATCGGCAATTAATATCACTCTCTCATAAGAACCATAGAAACGTCTTCACTCTTCGGTCTTCAAATGTTGATGACGAACTTCTAAACTTCACAAAACTTGACAATTTTTAACTTTTCTACTCAATTTCCTTGTTACTTGGAATTTTCTTCTTTACCATGGTGGTATCAAAACTAAGAAAATAAACTACAATTTTTTTTTTTTTTTTTTTTTTTTTTTTTTATAAGAACTTCACTATATACATTAATTGAAAATAAAAACAATAAAACTACTAACTCCATGGATGAAGGACTATATCACACAATTTCCATAACTTGTATTGTCTTGATTTTACAAACTTCATTAATTCTCATCCTATTTTCTTTTCCTTTCTTTGTTGCACGTAACCTTGGACTATATCAACTTTTCTTCGAATATTCTGATGTTGCTCCGCTTGCTGACGATGATGTGTTTCTATGGAACTACTGATTGAGAGAGAGAGTGATGTTAACTGCAAATCGATATTTAGAAGGAGTTTTCATCTTTAGACGTCACCCTCATGATTGACGGAATTAGCACTCAAGAGAACAAAAGTAGTGCTGAAAGTGGTGCGAAGTTGGGTAGCTCACCATTCCTACCCGGAATTGACGTACGGTGACACACACTCTAAAAGCTTTTCTAGAAAGTCACAAAGAGTGAAGGTCGGTACCTCGCTTGATGTAAAATGGGTAGTCTCCACTATGGTTGATCACAATTCTACTACCGAAAATCTAAACAAAGACCTAATTCGCCCTCCCATGGTTAAATCCGACTTTAACGCTCTAATCAACTAAGGAACCCGATTGCGTTCTCCAGTACTTCCAAGTTCTTGTTATTTCGGTCAGACTCTCTATGTAAACATAGCTAAAAGCATGCTAGTGACTCTAAAATCTCTAAAAGTTGGAGGTTTTTATGCAAATTTTTTGAGTTTTTCAATTTTTTTTTTTTTTTTTTTTAAATATACAAAGAAGTAAAACAAAAAGACTAAAAACTCTATATGCAAATCACACCCCCAAACCTAGATCAAACATTGTCCTCAATGTGTTAATAGATAATAAGAATTTAAACATTCACATACCAAGAGAACTATGTTGAGAGGAGAAAAGGGAAGAGATTACCGGATGCAAGAGGGTGTTGCCAAACCATAGAAAGATGAATGCTTTGAAAGCAAACAATCAAGAGCGCAAGACAAAAAGGTTTGGTTAGCACACATCAAAATTATGCAAAAGAAAAAGGGGAAGATGATGGATTTTTAGTCCATATGTATGTACACAAGTGAACTAGATCACCCACATAGATGGGGTCTTCCAAGTCAACGGTCTCAACTTCTGGTGGAAGATGCTCCATAAATGGTTTCAATCTCTCCACCATTGACTTTGAAAATGTTCTTGTTTGCTGGGTTTTCAACTTCTACAGCTCCATGGGGAAAAACGGTGATTACCACGTATGGTCCGCACCATCGAGAACGTAGCTTTCCTGGAAACAAATGCAATCGAGTGTTGTACAATAAAACTTTTTGACCTGGGGTGAAAGACTTGCGCAGAATGCGCTTGTCGTGAAACACCTTCATCCTATGTTTGTACGTTTTGGCACTATCATATGCATCATTTCTCAATTCTTCCAACTCATTGAGTTGAAGTTTTCCTACGGTACCAGCTTTATCAAGATCAAAATTCAACTTTTTCACAGCCCAGGATGCACGGTGTTCTAACTCAACAGTAGATGACATGCTTTTCCGTACACAAGTTTGTAAGGAGACATCCCAATGGGAGTCTTGTATGCAGTCCTATAGGCCCATAAAGCATCATTTAAGCGCAAAGACCAATCTTTCCTAGAAGGATTGACGGTCTTCTCAAGAATATGCTTAATTTCCCTATTAGAAACTTCTACTTGGCCACCGGTTTGAGGATGGTAAGGTGTTGCGACCTTATGAGTGATTCCATACTTGCGCACTAGTGATTCAAAGGGTCTATTGCAGAAATGACTACCTCCATCACCGATTATCGCTCTCGGGGTTCCAAAACGGAGAAAATGTTCTCCTTAAGAAAGGAAAGAACAACTTTATGGTCGTTGGTTTTGGATGCAATGGCCTCTACCCACTTAGAGACATAATCGACAGCTACAAGGATGTACAACTTACCTTCGAATTCGGAAATGGACCCATGAAATCAATGCCCCAAACATCAAACAACTTCAACAATCAATATGGGTTGTAAGGGCATCATGTTTCTCCTAGATATACTTCCTAGTTTCTCGCATCGGTCACAAGCAACACAGAATGCATGGCAATCCTTAAACAAGAGTTGGCCAATAGAAACCGCTTTGCAAGATCTTTGCAAATAGTTTTCTTGGCACTAAAGTGGCCTCCACAAGCATGGTCATGACAGAAAGAGATGACGTCCCTTTGTTCGAATTGGGGACACATCTCCTAATGATTTGGTCTTGGCAAGATTTAAACAAATATGGGTCATCCCAAAGGAAATGTTTAACTTCAGCCAAGAACTTAGCACGGTCTTGTTTAGACCAATGCAAGGGCATTCTACCCGTAGCAAGGTAGTTCACAATATCAAGAAACCAAGGCATCTCGGACACAAGCATCAATTGCTCATCGGGAATGATTCCCTAATCAACACAGACTCATCGAAGATTCAACATTCAACCTAGACAAGTGATCGACAACAACATTTTCTCGACCCTTTCTTATCTCGAATTTCGAGGTTAAACTCTTGTAGCAAGAGTATCCATCGAATTAGACGAGCCTTAGCATCTTTCTTAGACAAAAGATATCTTAATGCAAAGATGATCGTAATAAATGATGACCTTAGACCCTATCAAATAAGATCTAAACTTGTCTAATGCAAACACAACAGCTAGCAACTCCTTCTCAGTAGTGGAATAATTCAATTGAGCATCATTAAGTGTTTTACTAGCATAGTAGATCACATAAGGGAGTTTGTCTACTCTTTGGCCTAAAAATGGGCTCCTACAAAGATAGTCGACGCATCACACATAATCTCAAATGGTAATGACCAATCAGGGGTCTCGACTATAGGGGCAGATGTAAGGAGAGCCTTCAGTTGCTCCCATGCTTCCTTACAAGCATCATCAAAGACAAATGCAACATCTTTTGCAAGAAGATTGCACAAAGGTCGTGAAATTTTACTAAAGTCTTTGATGAAACTCGGTAAAAAACCCGCATGGCCTAGAAATGATCTGATGTCCCTCACAGAACGAGGTTGAGGCAATTGTTGAATGAGATCTACCTTGGCTTTGTCTACTTCTATGCCTTTTTCCGAGATGATATGCCCTAGAACAATGCCTGAATTAACCATAAAATGGCATTTTTCCCAATTCAAGACCAAACTCTTCTCCTTACACCTAACTAGCACACATGTGAGGTGATGCAAACACTCATCAAATGAAGATCCAAACACAGAAAAATCATCCATAAAAATCTCAAGAAACTTATCTACCATGTCGGAAAAATGCTCATCATGCAACGTTGAAAAGTAGCGGGTGCATTGCACAGCCCAAAAGGCATACGACGATAAGCAAATGTTCCATAAGGACATGTAAATGTGGTCTTTTGTTGGTCTTCGGTGCTATGTGAATTTGGTTGTAGCTGAATAGCCATCTAAGAAGCAAGAGTACTTATGTTTGGCTAACCTTTCCAAAGATTTGGTCAATGAAGGGAAGGGGAAAATGGTCTTTCTTGGTTACCGTGTTCAGCTTTTCTATAATCAATACATACTCGCCACCCAAAGGTCACACGGGTGGGAAGGAGCTCATTCATCTCGTTTTGAACAACAAGAATGCCGACTTCTTGGGTACTACCCGAATAGGACTCGACCCACAAGGCTATCGTGGACCGGGGTAGATGATACCCGCAGCAAGCGCTTGAATCTCACCCTTGACAACATCTCTCATGTTGGGATTAAGTCTCCTTTGCATTTCCCTAGATGGTTTAGTGTTCTCCTCAAGGTTATGTGATGCATGCAAATTGTGGGACTTATACCCTTAAGATCGGAGATGGTCCAACCTAAGGCTCCTTTATGCTCTTTAAGTACTTCTAAAAGTTGACTTTACCTGTTCCGTGTCTAAACATGATGCAATAATCACAGTAAAGTCTCGGAAGGACCTAAGAATGCATACTTCAAGGTATCGGGTAAAGGTTTCAAATCAAGCTTAGGTGGTGTGTCAAGAGGTGGGGCAGATGTGGTATCGAGAGTGGAAGAGTTTCCACCGCATTCTCGCCATTTGGCAATATCCATGGGTGGCACAGACTCTAGCAAAGAGTGGACCTCACTAATGTACTCGAGACTCAAAGAGATCTAAGTCAAAATTATCTAAACATGCTTGCACAGTGGTCCACCGACAAAATGTCGGGCAATGAGTCTTGAATCGACTCTCAATCATGTTAACCTCGTGCAATTCATCATCATCACACTCTATGGGTTGTTGGTTCACACGAAAGACATTCAGTTCTACAAATCATGTTGCCAAAAGACAAATTCAATATCCCGCTACGACAATTTATGATAGCGTTTGACGTTGCCAAGAAGGGACGTCCTAAGATAACGGGAATATGATTTTCAGATTATGCACAAAGTTGTGTATCTAACACAATGAAGTCCACAGGAAATAAAATTTATCAACCTTGATTAGCACATCTTCAACGATTCCCGAGGGATTCGCACAGATCTGTCCGCTAATTGTAGCGTGACAGAGTGGGTTGCAATTCCCCAAGACCTAACCGCACATACACGAATATGGCAAGTAGATTCACACTAGCTCCTAAGTCCAATAAAGCTTTTCGATTGTATGCTCACCTATAGTACAAGAGATAGTCGGGCTACCTCCGGGTCTTTAAACTTAGGTGGGGTTTTGTTTTGAATAATTGAACTTACTTGCTCGGTGAGAAAGGCACGCTTATGCACATGAAGCTTTCGCTTTTGTGTGCACAGTCCTTCAAAAACTTAGCATAGGCAGGTATTTGCCTCGATTGCTTCGAGAAATGGAATGTTTATGTTAACTCTTTTGAACAATTCCAACATCTCGTTGTATTGGGTACCCTTATGTTGCACCAACCGTTGTGGAAATGGAGCAACAGAACATGACTTGGCACAGAACATCTATATTAGTAGGACTCTTGGTCTTATCAATGGGTTCGATTCTTCTCTCTACATTAGATGTTTTCTGTGGTGTTGTGTGTACTTGGGAGTCCGATGTAGACTCGCTTGATGGTGGTACACCTACATGGTTCTCAACAATTCTACCACTACGAGAGTGGTGACAAATTCGCTTGACTATGTGAAGTTTCATTGCAGTAGAGGAGCCCGCCTGAAACACAGTCTTTGGATTTTGTAGGGGTTGACTAGGGAATTTTCCTTTCTCTCTCTCATTCAATGCATCACAGATTTGCCCTATCTTAAGATCTAGGGTTGTGAGACGTTGGTCGGTAGTTTTCTCAAGTTTTGAAAGACCTTGGGTCAACAGAATGACACAGTCTTCCAAGCTAGTCTTTTTCTCTACAGGGTACGAGGGGGTGGTTGTACTTGGGGGTTTCTAGGATATGAGTATCCTTGGTTGTTATGTGTTGGTCCCCTTGTACAGTCCCTTGGACCATGAGAAGTTAGGGTGATTCCTCCACCCCGGGTTGTAGGTTTGAGAATAAGGGTTGTTCTCTTGTCTCCGGTATAATGCATTGGCTTGCTCGGTTGGGGACTCTTGAAATGCATGTAGATCTGGACAAACTGTCCACTAAGTGGTCGAACTATGGCATGCGGCACAAGTGGCCATAGCAATTTGGTCACGGAGAGTAGGGGCATTAGATCTTACATGCTTTTCCAACTCAAGCTCTTCTATCTTCCGGCCATAGATGCCATTTTTGCCCTTCCCTCAAAGTCGACTCGATTCTATAAACATTGTTCTTAGGGGTAGTCCGTTTTGGTTCTCTGATGGACTCCCACCGTTGAGTCTTTTCAGCGACTTCGATTAAGAAAGACCAACCGTCATCGGCACTCTTCTCAATAAATGCACCATTGCACATTGACTCGACCGTGGTTCGGGTTCTAACATCTAGACCCTCATACAAGATTTGCACGAGTCTCCATTTTTCAAAACCATGGTGGGGACATTGGAGTAATAATTCATTGAATCTCTCCAAGTACCTTGCTAGAGTCTCATCTTCTAATTGCACAAAACCATTTAGACTTTGGCGAATTGCCGCAGTCTTATGGTTTGGGAAAAACTTTTTGAAAAACTCCTTTGTGAGGTCATCCTGTGTTCTAATGGACTGTGGTTGTAGAGCATGTAGCCAAGACTTGGCTTTGTCTTTCAGAGAAAAAGGAAACAATCTCAATTTGAGGGACTCCTCTGGCATTTGGTTAAAACGCAGAGTCCCACAAATATCCTCAAAGTCTCTCACGTGATGGTAGGGGTTCTCAAATTGACCCCTCTAAACACGGGTAGCATATGAATGGTGCTTGCTTTCAGTTCAAACTGACAAGCATCGGCTGGCAGAATGATGCAAGAGGGCTGGGTTGCCCTAGTTGGGTACATGTAGTCCTTGAGACTACGGGGTTGGTTTTGTTCATCACCCATGGTTTCTGATTCGGATGGGCTTTCGATGGAATTGGGCTTTCATTGAAGAACCGGGTATGCTAACGATTTCGTCCGGCGGATTCTTACTAATCGATTTGTTTGGTCTCTAAAAGACACAATCATAGCCTAGCACGCGCCTCTAGCATGTTAACAAACAATCAAGTTCAACACAGAAAAGCAAAGACTCAAAATGACCCACCAAAACAAGACTCAAGCCCAAAAGAATTGGTTATTGATGTTGTAGAGCCCAAATTGAAAAGGTTGGTTCCAGCCCAAAAGATATAAGTTGAAATTGTTGCACGGCCCAGATGATTGGGTTGAGAAATGTATGGCCCAGTTTTTGTGGTGTTGGGCTCGGATTTGTGCAAGCCCATAAGTGGGTTGATAATGCACAGCCCAGAATTGAAGTGAGCCCAGTAGTTGGGTTTTTGTTTTTGGCAGGTTTACGGCCCAGGTTTGTGGGCTGAGAGATCAGTGGAATGCAAAGCCCACAAATGGGTTTTAGCTTAAGCAGCCCAGGGTTGTGCTAACACTTTCATCAACCCACTTTTTGCTCTCCCATTTTTGCTAAGAGACAGCACAGCTTGAGCACAGCTTGCTAAGAGAACAACTCTTGCTAAGAGACAAGAGAACAGCACAGCTCAGGGCTAGTGCAGCTCAGCTTATGCACATGGAGACAGAACTCAGAAAAATACACAACACACTGGTGAAGCAAAATTTTTGTGATGTGCACAGGTTATTGGATGTGCCCACTCAATGGTGCAGCATTGTGCAGGGTTGTGTTGTTTTGAAAAATCAACAAAGCTAAATGCTATTCACCAGCCTTTGCTACTTCATACACATTCAAACACAATTGATAGCAACACAAACAGGTTGATTCACAATCAATCGGACAACAATTTTAGCAGAATTCGAGTTAACAAGTATGCAAGTACTAGCATGGCAGATGGTCTTAACAAGCTCACACAAATGAGCCAATAGAAGTCGAGTCAACAACACCTAGCAGGAAGCTAGTTTATCGTTATTTCAATGATTTCCAGGCATGCTCAAAGGATGGTATTGTCAATCAAGTTTGTGGCATCAAGTCACTCAGATACCAAAAGTCTGAGTTGATGTCAAACTCAGAGCTCAGGGGTTTTGTGGCTCAAATGTTCACAATTGGCTCAACAGGCTAAACTCACAGCTTGCAGCTTCAGGGGGCTAGCAAGAGCTGATGGCTCACAGGGGTCAAGGCACTGCAGCTACAGGGGCTTGCAGTTAAGCACAAATGTTGAGTAACAATGGCAGCTAAGTGTCTATGTGAACAAGGCTTAGCATGTGGCAAGTTAGCCAATGCATAGATGAAGCATAATCATACACATATGCAAAAGAACATGCTCATGTTATACAAGGTTCATTCACAGATTCAAGATCTATTTCCAGTTATGCACAAATGAAGTTGACAAAGAAGCTTAAGAAAATATCTAACTTATCATGCAAAAGAGGCAGGCTCACTGGTTACCGCCAAGCTCGTGGTTTTTGTGTACCACGTAATACAGGCCTACAGATGAGCAGATGAGAACTAACTCAAAGTCTCTCTTGAGCTTTCAGCCAACTAGGCGATCCAAGTGGTGGCTTACAGTCTGCAGCTACAGGGGCTTGCAGAGTGGCAGATGGCTCACAAGATTAAAGGTCTAGCAGAATAATTCATGCATACACACAGGGTAGAAATGGGCTTATAGAACAATACCACCAGTGCAATACTGGGTTTAGGCAAATCCACCAGCTCTTGCTCCCTTGGATTATGTCTCACTTGCTCCAAAAGTACCGTTACTCAACACAGAAATTTAGTTCCCGAGTTACACAAACCAAAGCAAAAAATGAGTAAGCTCAATGTACAATATGACAAGCAGTACTGAGTTGCAAATGATAGCAAGTATCCAAGGCTAAGAATGAAACTCAGTGATGATTCAAGGCAACAGAAGACAAAGACAAAGAATGATTAGAGCATATATATACAAATATGGTTGGAAAACAAGAAGAAAAACAAAGAAGATTAAACAAAGACACTACAAGTTCCCCGGCAGCGGCGCCAAAAACTTGATAGGAGCTAAAAGATGCTTTTCCTATGTCTTAATCTGCAAGTGCACAGAGCCTTTGAAGGCAGTGGCAAGCACAGGTCTTTCCACAGGGAACTAGGGTGTGCTATGTTATTCTAAGGCTTCTCAAGTGTTTTCAGGGGTAAGTGACAGAGATACAAAGGCTTTTGTTTAAAGTCTTTACGACTGAGATGAAAGTTTGCAAGACTGAGGCAAAATGAACTATAAAAGATGATATGAAGGATACTAGGATTGCCAATCCACCACCGGTTCAAGTTATGTGTGTCAACTAGTTGGAAAGTTCTTAATCCTATGACAGATAAGGACAATGTGTCAAGACTATCTCTTATCTAAGGAGTTTCACCAATGTAATAATTCAATCAACAACTAGAGTACCAAGCCGAGCACTAATTGTCTAAGTTAAGCACAATTAGTCAAGGGTTTGGCAACTATCTCTTAAGCAAGAGCTTGAGCACAATCAATACAATTAATCCTAGCTACAATGAATACATGATATTCAATGTGAAAGCAAAGTATTGAAGTGCAAGGATTGAAATTATCTTAAGAGTTAAGCATTTAAGAACAATCTCAACATAGTTGAACAAATGTAACAAGAATTAGGGCTTCATGTAAATCCTAGCAAATGGAATTAGCCCATGATGAACATAAAAACAGATTTAATTGAAAAATAAACTAAACATGAACCCTAAAACTTAACTCTAAACACCGACTAGTTTTCTCTTACCCTCCCAAAACTCCAATTTATACTCTTACAAAAACAATCTAATAACAAATACATGATGACCCAAACCTGCTATTTCTCTTCCTTGTCTTCTCTCGACCTCCGAATCGAACATGCAAGGGAGTTTGGTGGAAAACCCTAATTCCAACTCGCCTTAACCCTAGCTTCTAGGGTTGGAGAAGCTAAAGGTGAGACAAGATAAAACTAGGGCATGTAGATGATCTGCAGGAGCTACCGGTGGAGTTGTTGGTGATGGTGATGATGGAGGTGGTGATGGCTCGGTGAAAGGTGTGGGTGAAGGTGAAGGAAAGGCATGGGTTTTCTCCGAGAAATCGTGGGAGAAGAAAGAGAAAGTGAAATGGAGAATAGGGGTTACTCGAGTGGGGGTATAGGGTATGGGGATTTCGATGTGAGGCGGGGACATCGAGAGTTGAAGCGCACGTAGGAGCGAGCGTAGGATCTTGCGGGAGAGATCCGAACGGTCGAGGGAGAACCGAGGCGATTTGGTGTTGAGCGCAGACATCAAGAGTTGATGCGCGAGGCCGAGCGAGCGTAGGATGTGGCAGTGAAGATCTTAACGGCTCGAATGATGGACTCGGATCCGGGTCACGGGTCGGAGATGGATAACTTGGGCCCATGATCCCCATGTCTTCAAGCCCATGTCTTGTAGATGAGTTGCTACTTGTTGGGTTGCAACCGTTGCGCGCGGGCTTTGGCTTTCTGCTCCATACATGCTCGACTCCAATTCTTCGCTCTTTTGGGCTCCTCGATTTCTCCGAGCTTTATTTATTACCTAAAAACACAAAATTAATTAATACAAATATTTATTCTTGAAAACAAAGAAAACACGTAACTGGGATAATATCTCGATTTCTAAACGCAAAAGATGAGTAAAATGCCAATAAAAAGGTGTATAAATATGCACTATTTGGCACTCATCATTGTTGAAATATTTCTTCTTCATTTTATCCGCTTACATTATCAATACTTTCCCTACAAATAATCTTCCCAAAAAGTTGCTGAGTTTGTGCCCCTTGTGTGCCCTTCTTCTTTTAAAGTATTTCCCATTTTGTAAAGTCATCATCATCTGGTGTGCGAACCTTTCGCGCTTGTTCCTTCCTCTGCAATGGTGTCATTGTTCATGGGTGATTCTGAGGCTGTCGCTTGAATGTTAGTCTAACCCATTTCTTCGCCTTTGCTTATTGCATCAACCATTAACCTCTCTTTCCTTTTCTCTTGCTTTGTCTCCTCCTTCCAGTTTCTTCTTTTGAACACGCGCCCTTCACTTTGTTCAACGTCTATTTCGTTGCAGGTTACTACCTCTGTTGTATATCCTCTTACCATTCCTATGCCTAGTGGCAAGGGGAACTTAATGCACTGATGAAAGGTGGACGCAACGCCTAATATTCTATTTAACTAAGGCCTACTAATCAAAGCATTATAGGGAGATTCGACATCGACCACGCAAAATGTCACTTCGGTGGTTATGCCTCTGAGCGGAATACGCATTGTGATCTCCCCTTTTGGATTGTTTGCCGAGCCGTTGAAGCCATATATCTTGTAAGTTGAAGGGATGAGCTCTGACTCATTTCCACCCATTGTCTTAAACGCGTGATAAAATAAAATATCCACCGAACTACCAGAATCTATGAGAATTCTATTTATCGCCCACATGGGATTTTCTTTATCATCTTCTTCTTCCCGTCTTGACTTTGTCTGGATCTTTAGACTAACAACCAACGGTTTGTATGTGATTCTCCACCTCCTGGAGCGTCTTCTGCACCAAACGAGATTGGTTGCTTTTTCCACTCATGCAAGGGTGACACTTGTGTTGTGCTCTGTATTTTCCTTCATTATCTTGAGCGTGAACTCGACTTAGTACGTTATCATGGAAATCTTTGATACTTCTAAACGAGTGGATGATCGAATTGCAGTGTAAGTGTCTCATATTTGCTCCTATCTCGATTGGGAATGTTTGCTCTCATGTTGTTGTTGTTGGTGCTGGCCCTTGGGGTGGTGGTGGTAAAGCTTCCTGTTGCACTTCTAAGAAATGATTTAACTTCCCTTGGTCGATCATTCTCAATATTATCTTTTGCACATTTCGACAGTTGCTTGTGGTGTGCCTATGGAAACGATGATAGGCACAAAATTCTCGGCTTCCCCTTCCTGACGGTGGCTCCACTCCCAAGTTAGGGGGTGTTGGAATTTCCTCCATTAATATTACCGCTTCCCAAATCTTATCGATTGCGGTGTTTAGATGCGGCATTTTGATTTCTTCTCATACTCTTTTATGTCCTTTGGACCATTGATTGTTATATCCTCTTTGACCACCATATCCTTCTCCTTGATTGTCGAATCTCCCGATCTTGTTATTACCTGCATGGTTATTATATTGTCTCTCTTTGTATTCCTGTCAAATATTTCTTGATCCCTGCTGCTCATGGCCACTTGCTTGTGGCTACCCTCGGTAACTGTCTTTTCTTGACTTTCTTGGGAAGCGCTTGCAATCGCGTTTGTTTTTCTTGGTAATAGCCTCGCGTTTCCTTCCTTTGCGTTGGTAGTAGCAACTGGGTATGATTCCATCTCCTTCTGTTTTTTCAAGTGCGATATACTCCTCCTGATATTATCGCAGCTCTTTCATCTCTATTGTATCCTTAAGTCTGAATATCTGTGTACAATAAATATGTTGGAAAGAGTGCGTTAATAAAAACTAGGATCAGATTTCTTTCTTCTACTCTTCCTGCCATTTCGCTGCACATTGTTCTCCATCATGATGTTAAGTCACGTAGACTTTCACTTGTTCTCCGTCTCAAGCTAAATACCTTCTCAATTCCAGATCGCAGCATGTTATTGCTGATGTACGCTCCTAAGAATATGCTCTATAGCTGATCAAATGATGATATAGTTCCCACAGGTAAACCATCAAAACATTTTAATGCTTCCCCTGCCAAGCTAGACGGGAAATATTTACATAATACTGCATCGTTATGTCCCCACTGCAACAGAGATAAGTTATATGCTTTGATATGTTGGACCGCACATGTGGTTCCATCGAAAATGCTGGTGAATGTAAGTAGTATGCACTTTGTGGGTATCCCTACATATTGTATCCCTCGCAAAAATGGTGATCTCCCTGCTTCTTCTATCGCTTCTGCAAGTTGTCTCCTTCCTCCGTCCTTCCGAATGTTCATCATCGCCCTCATTTCCTCTAATACCTTTAGTATTGTTTGGTTGATGTTTTGATCTTCAAACTATTGTATTGGTCATTTTAGTCTCGCCTCCCTTGCTCTGTGTTCCTGTCTACTCCGACGTAATGCTTCCTGAAATTCTCGCTCTTCTGCATCATCCCTTCTTCGTCTTCGCCTCTCGTCCCTTGTATCACTCCATGTTGAATCATGCGTGTCATCATCATTTTCTTCATTTCTCTCGGTGCGATGATGTTGATTTCGATATGGTCTGCTTCTTCTCTCTCTTAATATCCCTTCAGTGCGATCATTTTCGCCCTGATGTTCATGTCGGTTTTCCCTGTGGTGTTGTTCGACGCGATTGTTATCGCGTTGCTCTGGCATATTATCTCCTACATTGAGGTGCTCGACATGATTGTTGTTCCGTTGATGCTCCATGCGATTGTCTCTGCGATATGATCGCCTTGATGTACTTCTGCTTGTTCTTGATGCTGATGCAGCACGTGTTGTCCTTGATGTCCTGCATGATATTTCCTCATTGATCCCGTGGTTCTCCTCTCTTAGTGCATCATTTCGTCGCGTTATTTTTCCCCTTTATTCTTCTTCCCTTTGTGTTTCCTCGACTATTCTTCGCCCAATAATCACATTTTCTTCATCTCCTAGGATTATTCCTTGATCAAGAATTCTTTCCCCGTTTTCTTCCACCGTATCTGTATCTGTTGTATGCACACTTACTTCATAAACATTCATGTGGGAGTTATCTTCCTCCTGTGCTTGTTGGATCTACTACTGAATGTGCTGAGCTTGGTTATCCCTTTCGCCAATGGTTGATGTTTCGCCTATTTCTCCTCCTCTCCTTCTTGCAATCCGTCTACTTCTACTTGTTGCTATGACATGCTCCGCTCTGGATGCCACCCTTACCATCTTTGTGCCTGAAACCCTATTTATTTTTGACAAAATATAAGAAATTCTTGTGATATCTAAAAGAACGGCTACTGAGAACCTTTTTTAGAAAAAACTGAAACTCTTCCTTTTAGATCTAGAATTCAGAAAACCATCCAAAACTGTTGAAAAGAAGGACAAACTTTAACTGTTGAAAACAAAACAAAACCAACGATTTTTAAACCATTTTGAAAACTTCACAGGTGAGGGATATCCCTCTCACTCATCCGAGTTGATTTCTAGCACCATAATACAGTTGCAAGAAATCCTACAAACTACACCCAACAGATATTATCAAATAAATCTAAGACATGACTGAAGAATCTCTAAGTTATTTTATTAAGAACATGAACAAATACAAATCTAATATGAGAAAACCCTATAAAAAATAACTTTCTCTCTCCTAAATTCCTCACACAAACTCTCAAAAAAGGCCTCTCTTGTGTACAATGGCTTCTAGTCCCTTTTATAGGGATTACATAGTGGAGGACAGCTAATAAAGCCCCTTATTTCAGAGGAGAGCGATCCAATCGCCCTATCTTGTAATTATCGCACTGACCCTCACATGTTTAGTGTGATTCTTGTGATGTCATCGCGTACGTCAGTAGTGACGTAATGGACTTGTAATTTTCGCCTTCAAGTGATTGTTTCCAAATGATCTTCTTGCGTTCTTATTGGCCGAGCGATATTTTGTATCCACACGTGGTAAATATAAGGTTTTGTGAACCATCTGTATTAGTGTAGGGTTTTAATCTTAAGATCTTTTTACGTAGACAAAATTTGATTACCTAGTTCTATTGCAATTTATCGATTATTATATGATGATTTCTTAACTTTCCATATATAGAAATAGAAACAGATAGACTAGAAACGACATCTCTTATGTCAATGACACCAAAGGGATATTAAATGAATGGAATTGACATATGGATGGAATATAATGAAATAGAGTTTCAAATGAATAATTGGAAGTTGAAAACTAAAAATTAGAATTATGGAGCTAATACGTCTGCTAAAACGTCAAATCCTCATATATAATTAGATATCAACATACAGATTTGATATGATAGTTAAGTCCTAATTAGCTTCTTTTTCATCTTGTGAGTCAGATTCATCAGTTTTACACATCCGATAAGCTTGACTTCACTTAAATATTAGTTCTTGTTCCAAAGACTCACTCAATGCCCTTTCACGATCTCTGTCAAACGTTGCAGTTGACAAGGAAGCATTACTGAGAAAATTACTACTTTCTAGAAGTAGTTTGTTTTCCTTAGAAAGGGCATCAAGTTGTCTCATTTTGAAGGATATAAATCTTCAATTTAAGAAGTTTAATAGGTTTTTCAAGTAACTTTGCAACTACTTTTTCTATTTAAGAATCAGATTCGTTAGACCTATAATATGAGCTATGAATCATCATATCTCGGATCTCTACATTAATACTATCAGGTTTTTCAACAGCTTGACTAGTAGACATATCTGAGATTTTTCCTGGAGGAGATGACGATATAGCTACATAAGAAACTTTTGTACTTAAGGTATCAAAATCGTGTAATTCGCTAATTGAGTATTTTCTTTATTTTCGAAAAACCATACTTTTCTTTGATGATAGTCTTCTCAGTTTCTCTCTAGTCGATTTGTTAGAAACAAGATTAAAGATTGGATGCTTATAATGTTTCACAAGGTTACAGATATGAAAGAAGAAGATAATCATCAAACATACCAGTTTATCAGAAACAGATAATACGAGCTTATTCTGACACTTATAATATGATTTTCGAAAAAACACTATTTTAGCTCATGTCTTATAGGTTGGATTGCGCCAAACACAAACTGTTAGACCTTTTTAGAATATTCCTACTCTAATACCAATTGAAATGCCGAGAGTATCGAGTACACTATAATCTTTACAATATCAACCTATACACTCACACCTTGTATAATCTTATAGAAATAATATCTTCCAAAATACTATTTCAACAAGGTGTACTTGGTATATACATAGTTAGGAACAGAACTAACTATGGGATCGTACCAAGTGGATCGTACAAGTGTATTTACTTTAATTGTAAAGATAAAAAATATAATGCGTAAGTGAAGTAAATCACGCAAACACACAAGATTTTGTTAACAAGAAAAAATGACTGTAAGGTTAACCCCTGGACCTAGTAAAGATTTGAATACTCTTAGAATTAAGCCGCTATACAACTTGACCAACTTCGTATAGTTGAGACCAAGTAAACACTCATTCGTTACGCAGTCCCTTTAGTATCCATGCGCCTACAAGAAATCTGGTCTACGCACATGAATCCCAAGACAAAGTCCACTATCTTGGGTTTGCTTCACCTTATGTGAAGACTTTTGCTCTCAACTTCTTTGGATCGTAACCCGAAACAGAAAACGACTAAATCTGTTTCAGTAACCACCTCACTTATCAATCTCCCAAATTAATATTTCGATCAAAGTAAAGTAGAGTAAAGGATCTTCCATTTAATCAATATAAAATCATTTGGTCAAAGATCAAACCAAGACAAAGATTTTTGAAATAATTAATCTCAGTGAACAAGCTCTATCCAAGCAACTAGACAGTTTATTCGATCTTTAAAACAAGTCTGGTGTCTATCAAGATAAATTACTCGTTTGGATCCCAGATAATCAAGTGTGTAAGAAGTAACACAAAGATCAGAAAGCAGAAAAGAAAAGTCTCCAAGTCTCAAGTCTTCAAAGTAACCGCTGCACAAACAACTTGATTATATTGTTGATCAACACAAACATAACAGAGCATGTTAATGTTGATTGATCAAGAATCTAGCCAGGTCGTTTGACATCAGGAAAGCCTTTGGTTTCTGTCAGCAGTTTGCTTAAATCACGAGATTGTAATAGTCAAATCCTCAAACAAAAATGAGTGACCTTGTATCATTAGAGAATGACCATTGAATAAACAAGTTTGATCAATCATGGATAACTATAATGTTAGTGCTTAATCAAATCAGTTAACCAAAAAAACTAAATTAAGAATATGATTTAGTTTCCCACCTACAATACTAATAAAAGCCTCTAGATTTTAAAGAAATCTTTAAATGATGGCTACGTACAAGATTTTTCACCTAATTATATCACTCTCCTCTATCAACGAGTTGGCTTCCCACACTAACGGTAGGCAGTGTGTCAAGGGATGATTTAGTAAGAATTCAATCTCCACCATTTATAATGTTATGACCAAGGCTTGATTGGAAAATAAGTTATTATCAATTCCGAAAATCCTTAAGATATGCAATGGGTATTTATATTCGAATTCAAATTGTATTCTAACTATTAAACCGATGTCAGCCATAATTGACAACTAAGATTAGCTACCACACATCCATGTAATTTACTAATATAGTAACTAGAGATATGCGAACCCCTGAGATATGGTAAGCATATAATTTCGATATCTAAAAGGATATTAAACAAATCGGTTTCAGGATCATGTCTTGAGTATCAAAGAAAAATACTTGAACATTAAGATATTAGGGTTTATCACATTATCAAAAGTACTATGCCGATATTTATAAACATTCTCAATCGAACACATGCATGTACACCTCGGTGTCTATAGAAACCTGAAGATATTAGTCATGTCGATAATGTAAGTTTTGGTCAGACATATATAGATCGATCCTAACTTAGATCCTTACTAGGGACCGGTCCAGAATTAGATCCTTAGGATCGATCCTTATTAGGGATCAGTCCTAGTTGAGATCCTTACATGGGATTGGTTCTTAGAATAGATCTTTATTATGGATCGGTCCTTATAATAGATTATTGAATCACCCTTTCAACTATGAAACAAGTTTCGTAAGTCTACCTCCTTAATCTATGTTTTTAAACATAATTTCAAGGTATGGATTCATTTGGTAGTTCAACACATTAAATAATAACGAATTACAAATTAGTGCAATATCGATAATACGAAGTCCGTCGAGAAGCTATACTTCATAACTCCGTATACTCAAGTTGTAGAAATAACTAGTACATCATTCTTTGATACTTTGATCTTAATATAATGACCAAGTCACCAATACAAAAGTCATTGTAAAAAAACTTTACTTCGTATATATGTTTGTAATAAATACTGACTTGAAAGAACAAACGATAGAATTGGAACAAGTCAAGTGTGTAGTTACTAACCTCAAACTGAAGGATGATGTCTTTGTTGTTGTTGACACGTCTTCAGGTTGTTCGTGAGTAACAAGAGAAATTCTCAACATTTGTATGTTCCTAGTCTAACCTAATGGAGTTGACTCTAGTAATCAAATCAAGCGACTCTGAGTTTTAGAACTAAAGTTGACATACCGATGCTTGGTGGGTTCAACTGAGCAATGCTCTAACATACAAGAAATAAGTGTTCCTATCAAATTGCAAACACACTCTATGGTTTAGAGCCATTTGATTTGGGAAACATAAGGTCACCAGGAATTTTTGTATATATCATAGTGTCTGGATCTCCACAGAGATATATAATAACCACATACATATGCTGCATTTCAATTTCGTTTGAAACTACTAATCTAACTAAGTTGCAGAATATTATGACGTTCATTACAAGAGAATAAATAATTCTAGCTATTTTAAAAACCTCGTTCAACAAGGCGAGTCTTGATACTTTAAGGCTGTGTTTGATAGGAGTTAATTCCATGGAATTAGCCATTTTTTTTTTATGGAAATAGCGTGTTTTCCGTCATTTGGTCAAAAATCTGTTGCCATGGAATTGCAATAAAAGTGTGGTCTAAAGTATGTTTTAAACTCAATTCCGTGGAATTCCATGGAAAGTCTTTCCTTGCCTCCCCCAGGAAACTGATTCCATGGAAACACTTTCCATGGAATTGTTTCCTTTCTTTGTTATCAAACACAACCTAAGATTTCGTTTTTCTCACTATACTTTGCGGCAAATAATCATATATGTCCCACAGGCTTTACAATTAGTTGGTTAGCATTACCATGCCAAATACATGTATATTTCTCTAAGAACCAAGTTCTACTTAGATCGCTAAGCCAAGTCGATCGGCTCTTCGTTGTCATAAAACAATAAAAAGCATGTTCGATGTCATCGTGCATTACTTTCTTGAGCAATTACACGCGCAAATATG
Source organism: Papaver armeniacum (assembly GCA_023531295.1). Classification (NCBI taxonomy): domain Eukaryota; kingdom Viridiplantae; phylum Streptophyta; class Magnoliopsida; order Ranunculales; family Papaveraceae; genus Papaver; species Papaver armeniacum. The sequence goes on along the minus strand of JAJJWW010010624.1, from coordinate 165,730 downwards.
TCATCAGTATGCATGCATGATTTTTCTATTAACTCGTGCACATTTTCATAATCCATTAGGATTTCATTGTTCCTTGGAATTATATTAAACTTCGGAGCGTTCTCCAGTTTTGATTCATGAACATAGTCAGATACAATCTTATAAGATGATTTTATTAATGATATGAATTAGGTTGTAACCTTGCATGTAATCTTACTCACTTCCACTTCCTTACTAGATGAGCATCGAGACCGATCAGGTGGTCTCTCATTTTCCTTTTTGGAACCAAGGCCTCAACCACACTTCCACCAAGTGTATTGACAACACCTTAATTTATGGTGATGAAAATCCTTTATTGAGGATATCTAACCTTGCATGTATATTTTGCAGCCGGTATGTGTAATTTCGTTACTTTAGCGATATCAGTATACATTCAGAAGATCAATTATTCGTTTTCACTTCACAGTGAAACATGGGAATCAATATGACACAAAGTGGAAACACACCACGACAATTTCTGTTTTTAAAATGGTAAAGAGGAATCGCAACAAGGATTGCATTCGACACCAAACCACAAAAACATACAATTTCAAAATGATGAATATTCTTAACCTTTGGTTTTTGTTCCAGTTCCATGAAATATTGGCATTCTTAAAAGATTGTTCTCTTATCCTTTCTGAAAAATCAAACTCTAAAGTTTCAGATTCGTTAGTATTACACAACTAGCCAAGGACTAGCTGCAAGAGCTCAAATTATTGGAGAGATATGTATGGGCCGGTGCCACAACGCAATTTTGGTGCATAATTTAATTTTGTGATTCTATAATTCTAAGAGGTAAGAGGAGATGCACGTCCATGTAAGTTGTAACACATCTCACTCACCCTAAGGCCCAAACTTTGGAGCCTAACGGTCCTAATCAGGGGAATTGAGTGATCCATAGCGAACAAATTATTGCTCTTTTATCAAGGATTCTTTTACCTGGGATTTTTTTGGGCAGGATTGTCGTGTACGTCACAGCAAATGATTGCTCATGAAAACATATGCAAGCAGGTTGAGAAATATGTGCAGCTAAAATGTTGTGCTTTGTTCCATGAAAGACAACCAATGCGAAATCGAAGAAGCCACTTACTAATTCACTTCGATTCGCGTAAGCCGTAAGTGCGCGCAGATGTGTTTATGCCGCATTAAATGCTGGAAATTTCACTGACGACACATATACAAGTTATTTGTATTGGAACGACTACTTAACAGTTAACATACGAATTTGGATCTCTAACTGGACACTAATATTGACAATTAGATCAAAATCTTGCTTATGAAGATAGGAATGGAGTACTTAAAGTAAGACTAAAGACTATAACTCTTTCAAATCATTCATGTTCTTGTTATTATAAATAACAACAATGATGCTATGATTCTTTTCGATATTTCTTTCTGTCTCTTTTAATTGATTAAAGCTAACTTTAGCTACAGAAAAAAAAAAAGAAAAGAGAAAGCAACTGGAAATCAAATTCTCTAGCTTGCCCGTCATCAAAAGCAAGAATATAGATTCCAAGGTTCTTAATTAGATATATGGCATATTAATGCAGCTCTCGAGATCAACTCTAATCAAAGTTAGCAAACTAAGATAATGTATTATAGGATGTTAATCAAGCAAATCATCCTCATTTTCAACATATTTAACTACTTTTACGAAATCATTATCAATACTTAATGGTATTGCTTAAAATTTAAGCGTCTACACACTCATCGTCATATAATCCGTCGTCTGTTTAACCGTCGTATGTAGCACTGTATTGTTACCATTTGGGTTCCTAGCTTTTTGAGGTTCCAAAAGAAAATCGAAGGGATGAGAATGTTTCATAACATTCCATACAAAAAAAAAAAAAAAAAAAAAAAGAGAATATTTAGGGGTAAAATGACTCCACTATGGAAGAAAATATCTCGGATGTTTAGCTTTTGGATGGTACACTAGACGCAAGGACTATTCTCTGGATACTAGCAAGCTCATGTACCGAAGGGGTTTGAACCTCGAAACTTCGGGATGGAAGGTGATGCTGCACGTGGAGCCTGTATCGTTGGTTCAGTACAGAACTTCACCTCCTCATCATGTATTAATTGGGCCCACCGATCGGAGGGGCCGAAGGAAGGGAGTTTCTTTTTTGGGCATTTTTTTTTGTTGTGTGTGTAAATGTAGACAACACAAATTTGCAAGGGTACATTAATTAAATGCCCCTATAATAGAGGAACAACACAAATAACCTCCCCCAAAATAATAATACCCTCCCTTAAAAAACACGGACTGTTAGATTACAATAATGCCCTTCAATATAATTAAAGATTATAACGTTACAGCACATTTACTCCTGTAGCCGTTACGCACGCACACGATCTCTCTCTCCTTCTTCATCTCTTCTCTCTCGTTCTGTAGAACCATTTTTAGTGACTGAAAAAAATTTGAGAAAAAATCACAGCGAAACCGTCGATCAAAAACTGAAAAAATAAACCGTCAAAGTATATAAATCTCAGTAACTGATCTCATTAGAACCATTTTCAGTTTCAACAATCAAAAAATTTGAGAAGAAATGATAGAAAAATAAGGTTTACTGAGTTTGAAGATTTAAAGACAAGATTCAAAGAGGTAAACACGATTTTAATCTTCTATTTACTGTTATTGGTGAAGATTTTGGTTTTGATGGTGATATTTTAAGGTTTTGATTTTAATTTTAATTTTCAGTTTCTGAAAAAAAAAAATTGCATGTAAGGTTTGATGCCGATTACTGCTACTAGATACTATGATTTGGTTTGGGATAGAATTAGTTTCATATTAACTGTTTTTGTTTGATTTTAATTTTGATTTTAGGTTAATCTGATTTCAAAGTTGCAGTTGCAGTTGATAGAGGTAAGAAAAGTATATTCAAATTATTGTACTCTCTGTGTGTGTGTTCATAAGTATTTGCATGATAATTAAACAGTCCTTGCTTAGAGTTGATGATTCTGCAAAAGAAGAGAAGTTACAGTTGATATTAATGTTGATGTTAAAAAATAGATTAGGGTCAACAATTGGAGTTGATGCCATATTATTCCAGTAACATGGTTTAACAATAGTAATTGATGCCATAAGAAACAATTTCTTCAATTAGTCACACTTTCAGCTTGTTGTTGATGTTAATATATGGGGTCAACAATTAGAGTTGATACCCTAAAAAATGCTTTGTTGTATGTATGATATCAACAATTAGAGTTGATAACTTAAATTCCAGTTTTGATTGATGTTGGTTATATGAAATTCAAATGAATAAGCATAGAGTCGATGTTGATATCCAATTTCATTGTTGATAAAATAGGAGTTGATATCCTTGTTATGAAGAGGTCAAATGCTTTGTTGATGACCTGAAATGCTTTGATGATACACTTTGAAATGCTTTGTTGATACCATGAAATGCTTTGTTGATACCTCTGAAAATGCCTTGAAATGCTTCGTTGTATGTATGATGTTGGGTTCAGAAATTAAAATGAATAAGCATAGGAGTCGATGTTTCAGCTTGTTATCCCGCTTATGAGGTATAAGTAATGAATAAGCCATGAACTTGTTACTTGTTGAATGAATGAAGCTAGAGATATAATACTAGTGTCTAAGACTATATGGTAATGAAACTAGTGTCTAAGACTATATGGTAATTGTTGTTATTGATTATAAATGAATGACAGAACATAAAACTAATAACTTACCAAATAATGTCATGTAATAACTATTTTGGTTATAGAATATCCTGAATCAACAATAGAAGTTGATACCATTTGATGGTATCAACAACAGAATTATACAAGTATATTGTTGTCAACAAATTATAGAGTTGATACCGAGTTCTTGGTATCAAAAATTAATGATGTTTTAAAAATTGATACCATTTGATGGTATCAACAACAGGAATTATACAAGTAGATTGTTGTCAACAACAGGAGTTGATACCACTTGATGGTATCTGTAGGATCATAATATCGCAACGTGCAAAGTGGCTCGCGGATGAAGAATCATTAATAAACAACGATGTCGCGAGGCGGAAGAACAAACAGCTTTATACATTATTTTTTATTTGAGTTCTATGCTCAGCAATATAATTAAGTTCATTTCTAAAATAAACGACGCGATGAATAACGACACACAAAAAACTTTATACAAGTCAAAGACATGGAACCTGGCGAGGGTTAAGAAGTGTCGCGAGATTGAATAGTCACACACATGCGACACTTCGCGAGACATTCCCAAAATAAAGGACGGCTTAGTCTTCATCCACTATGTATTACCCAAGATATAAAGGGTCATCGAGAGGAGGAGTTGAAGAAGGTTGATGCCGTAGTCAGTGGGTTTGTTGTAGGGGAGCTATTTGGTTGGGGAATTGTTAGGCAAGTCATTAGAGAGAGAAAGTTTAAGAGTGATTTAATTTCTAAGGGTAATCTTACTTTCCATTTAGTAGAGATTTCATGGAACTAATTAATAAAACTTCTTGATTATCTATCTTTTAAGGACTTAATTAAGCAAAATTGAGTGAGGGGTGTAGTGTGGGATTTCCTGCTACTACAAGACATGTTAGCACCAGCACGCCAGTTGGAAGTAGAGAGGCATAGGAATGAGAATCTGATAGAGGAAAACATTAATCTTCTACTTGACAAACTAATCAAAAAATATATATTTTGTGTGAGATAAAATATGAAAGGAGGGGGCAAGCGACTAAATCAATGAGCAACATAATATTCATGAAGAAACTTATTGACAACAACAAGGACATGATGCATTTTGAAGCATGTTAGCCGAGGATAAAGCGAGACTTGATGAAATTGCTATAGAAGTGATGCAATGGGAAGAAAAGGAGAAAAATCTCAAAAAAGCAAGAGAAATGTCAGAGAGTACTCAACAGGAAATCAATGCTATGATTGAGACTGCTTTAAATGAAGAACCATCTGCAAATCAGACTGAGGCTGAGATGGAAACCGAGTTGAAACATTCTGAAAAGCAGGATGAAGATGAAATGAATAAAGAAGAAGAAGAAGAATCAAGTCAAATGACACTCTCACTTTCAGATGGAGGTGAAACTGATTTGCAGAAAAGCTTTAAAAAGGGTTATCAGAGTGGATTGAATGTCAATGTACAAATAGACCCAAATTTATTGGCAAGTCGAGGAGGATGGGATGTTCTTTAGAAAAGAAGAAAAAGAACACAAGAGGAAGCAAATCTTCAGATTGCTAATGTGGTTCCAGATACTGGCAACTCAGATGAGAAACTGAATCCAGAGATTGCTAATGTGGTTGCAGACTCAAATGAGGAAGTGAATCTACAGATTGCTAATGTGATTGCAGATATTTGTAAAACAAATTAACCGTTTAAGATGATAATGAAGAAAAGAGAACAAACATGGAAGAAGTGGAGATGGTGGGAGATGTACTTGTTTATTCAACTCCTCCAATTAAGGCCATACTTCCAGAGAAATCAGGTAATATCCCTACAACTGTGATTATACAATTTGAAAATGTATGCAACTGTGATTATGAAAAAGTATGTTGATAATTTTGATTACACAAGTTTCAGTTTGGGTTCTTTCATTATGACAAAATGAACATATAAAATTCTGTTGTGCTAGACATAAAATGCTAGTTTTATTTTTGGTTATAATTCTAATGTCGCAATGTTATATAGATCAACAACAGCAGTTGATGCCATGAGATAGCATCAACAACAGGAGTTGATGCCATGAGATAGCATCAACAACAATTGTTGATTCCTTGTTAATAACAATAGAAGAATCAACAACAATTGTTGATTCCAAAAAAAAATGAGTCAACACTGATATGTTGATACTGTTTAAATAGGACTATTACATGTTAATCTAATTGGATTATTTCCTTGCAGGTACTACCCCAAACTTCGGTGGTCCAAGCTTCGATGCGATCACTGCTGAAATTTATACTCCTACTGATGTATCACAACAAACAATATACTCCTACACCGAAAACAGGTGACGATAATGTCTTGGAAGGCCTTAAAGTTCTATTCGAATTGGATGAAATTGATGGCCCAACTGAAGACGAAGACACCACCCAAGAGGATGATTCTGAAGCGACGCAGAGACAAAGGAATCAGTATGAAGCTGTTGGAAGAGGAAGGAGGTATAACACAAGGTCATCAAGGAATGCGCCGGATAAATACACACCTCCAGTTAATGTGAAGAAGAGGACCAGAGCAGGAACCAAAGGAAAGAAGAAAGGGGGAGGAGTTGAAGAAAAAGAGGATGCAGTTATTCACCTCCTTGATGATTACGTTGACGAGACGCCACCTGAGCCAGTACCGCTGAATAAGCCAGAAGACCTCAAACTCTGGGAATCCTGCACCGAGGACGAAAAAAGGATCATTGGTCCATTCTTTGAGCAAGCAACAGAATGGTATGTAACTCTGAAACAAATTCCCTATTTATTCATAGACATAAACAATGAAAGTTGATGCCAAGATAATAACCAAGTTGCATTTAGAACTTTGAAAACTTTGAAATGTCAGGGAGCTAATGAATTATTGTTGAAAAATGCCAAGATAATATGTTATGTAATGTCAGGGAGCTAACATAAAACTTTGAAAAATGCAGTACCAAAGCGTTTACCTTTTATTTCGACAATGAACAAGAAGAGTGGGTCACTGGAAGGCATCTCCAATTTCTAATGAACAACATCAACATTAACAGTGAGATAGTTGATTACTACAGCACAATGCTGAATTCCAAGATGGAAAATCCATCTAAGCCCGCATACTATGGGAAGAAGCACTTAATTCTGAATTCAAATGCTTATGTAAGTAACAACTCTTAATCTGTCTTTTGAATAACTAGTTACATAAAATAATGATGAACAAATGAATGAATTATTGTTGTTATCAGTAAAAAACAAACTAACTGCCAAGAAAATGATGCAGCAAATAATGAGGGCTGCAGTAGCTAGCGGGGATATACAGAAAGTGGAATCAACTAACATTCCAGCAAACTTGAGGGAAAGATACCCAGTGGATGACAGTGAAGCAATACTGATGATACCGATTTGTCTACAAGATAGGACTGGGAAACCCTTCCACTGGGTACTTCTTGCGTTGATACGTGGAAGATGGTTGATCTTCAACACCATTCATCACTACAAACGATACAACGAGCAGTACAATGTCATGGTACAAACTCTGACTCCAGTCCTGAACGAAATGGGTATAAAAGATGTTGAGACAGATGAACAGGTAATTACAAAGTTAGACCATTACCCTACACCCAGCGAACAGGTTTGGACTGCGCAATGCACGTCTGCTTATTCATGAAGTGCTTGGTGAAGCGTGGAGATTGCTGGGATTTAGATGGTAAGAAGGTCCAATACCATGAGAACATAAACCGGAAGAGAGCAAAGATTACTGCCAGAATATTATCTGAATTGAATGCATGGCAACCAACATTGCAACTTAAAGACTCAGTTGAAGAGGTAGTCAACATTCAAGATTCTGTTGAAGAATTAGATGGTAAGCAAGTACAAGAAATTACAGACTCGGTCGAAGAGGTTATCAACCTACAAGATTCAGTTGAACCATTAGATTAGAGCAAACACACTTAGGTGTAGTTTAACATTTACTGGTAACTAATTTAGTTGCTCTGTGTAGGTCTGCTAATATATTTAAACTGTTAGTTTGAAAAAACATCTTTTATTTGGAGGATGTGTTTAGTACTAGTTTATTATCAATTAATATTACTATTAGTTACTAAAGTGATTATCAAGTGAATGAATGGTTTGGTTATGAAAGTAAATAAATGTTGCTTGTACAGGTTGCAGGTATGATCAGCTAATAGAGTTAACTTGTAAATATAGATAAAACCATGAATTTTTTATTTATTTATTGAGCATCAACAATGGAAGTTGATACATTTTTGGTATCAACAATGGGAGTTGATACCAAAAAACAATGGGTCAAAAAATTCATTAATGAAAAACTGATTGGTAATACAGTCATGGTATCAGTTGATATATACAGATAAAACCATGAAAAAATTTTTCTTTTCAGTAGGCATCAACAATGGAAGTTGATGCACTAAGAGGTATCAACATTGAAAGTTGATACCCTGACTTGCATCAACATTGATATGTTGATACAGTTTATATAGTATTTTTTCCTGTAAAAAAAAAACAGTAAACCTGCAAACTGACATAAACTGACAAGAATGACATTGCTAAACAAAATAATAGAGAATGTATGTCATTAAAAACACAAGAAAATCTAACAACAAAAAAAAGAGAAAGCATAAAGATAACTAACATCCATGTTGATCATTCAACAAACTAGCATAAAAAGGTAAAAAAAGAGAGTTCAGAGAAATAGTAAATCATCCAGTAAAACTTCAGAACAACATTCTCCTCAAGAAGTTGATCATTCTGGAGTTAGACTCCCTGCGAAACACTGGTGCAGGAGGAGCCAAAGGGGGTCTGCGACATCTACGACGGTTGTGGAAGGCAAGTCTTCCACACTGACCACACTTCCTCTTCTTGCGAACTTTCTCTCGAGAACCCCTGTACCTTGAAGCAGTTGGCCTTCCAGCTGACGCTCGACCACCATTGGGAGGTAGGACATAACCTTCTTCATTAATTTTAGGTGGCCTCTCATGGTCGGGAATAGGATAGATAGGACGAGCATACAAACCTTTGTAGTACTCGGTGGTATAATACGGACTGATGTGCTTGTAAGGTTCGTCTTCCCCAATCTGCAACATAGCTTTCATGGAATGGGTGCAAGGGAAACTATGCTTCTGCCACCAATTGCAGGTACATGTCCTAGCATCCAAATCCACCATATGCTTACCAGTGGGAGAAATTATTTCAAATACTTTATCACTTGCTCTTCTAAACTTGTAGAAACGACAGTCGGTAATCCTCTTGTTGAGTCTAGCTTGCATCCGTGGTGTAAGTCTGGAATTCCACTTACTAGACAACACCAACCTTTCGTAGTTCTTCTCCATTACATAAGCACGAATACAATCCACAAGCTCTAGTGCTGGGAGCCGCTTCTCATGCTTGATAACACTATTAAAACTCTCCGCAATATTCGAGGTGTTCTCACCCCACCTTTCTCCTTGAAAAGCATGAGCTGCCCAGTTCTCAAATGGAATCTTCACCATCCAATCAATCACTGAATCAAGCTTGAGATTGCTCAAACTCTTGGCGGCGGCAAAAAATTTCTCCTTTGTTAAGGCAGTGTAGCACTCTTCAAACAACTTCACAAAAAGGTTTGCTGCTCTTACCCTTTGGAACAGAACATTACCTTTCATGTGGTACAAACAAAAAGAATGGAAAGCTTTTGGAAAGACTAGAGGGACATGCTTCAAAAGGCCAGCTCACGGTCCGATATGATGGTCGGTGGACGGTCTTCACTAATAATACCCTTCGGGGTTGGTTAGGAACCATTCCCAACTGTCACAATTTTCGCAAGGTACAACACCAAAAGCAACTGGAAAGATCTCTAGAAAATACAAAAAAAAAAAAAGATTCAAAGAGTAACACACAAAAACTGATATCCATGAACAAGTTAATGGGTCAACAACAAATAGATTATGTGATCAACATCTACTATTATGGTATCAACAACTGCGATTATGGTATCAACAACTACAAAAGAGGTCAACAACTGCAAAAATTACGGTATCAACAACTACAAAAAGAGATCAACAACTGAAATTATGGGATCAACAACAAACAATTATGGTATCAACAAAAAACGCATTTAGTGGGAATTATGGAATTATGTAATCAACAACTGCAAAAAGAAATTATGTCATCAACAACTGCAAAAATGGAACAACAACAAGAGTTGATACAGAAAAAAGGGGTCAACAACTGCAATAATGGGACAAACAAAACAACATTTGAAATCCAGGGATATAATGCATCAACAATAATTATTATGTGATCAAACAACAAATGATTATGGGATGACCAATGTTATGTGATTCATTGAATTGAAATCCAGGGATATCATGTGATTCAAAACTAAAATTGAAACACTTAATACTTAAAAGAACAGAAAAAAGATTAAAAAACATACCTTGGTTACCAGTTTTCCCGCAAGCAACCATAAGACCTCCCTTAAACTTCCCAGTGAGGAAAGTGCAATCAATAAATAACATCGGACGACAGTACTTATTGAATCCAGTAATTGAAGCTTCAAAAGCAACAAAAAACCTCTGGAACTGCTTCGTATCACCATCATAATCAAACTTTACGACGCTTCCAGGATTATAATGTTCAATTGAGTCTTTATACCAAACAAAGTCTGAATATGACTTGATATCATCACCCCAAAGAGACTCTTTAGTGAACTGTAACCCATGGTATGCCTGACTATACGAGAGATCAATACCATACTCCTGATGGAGCAAATCTTTAACATCAGCTGCAGTCTTTTTCTTCTTTGATGCTCGAAATTCATCAATTAAGATATCCTTTAGAAAAGACTTTGTCATCCTGACCTTTGCTGGATCAGAAGAAGCTAAATCACATGCATGCTCCCTGTTAAACGTCTTGCACTGAAAGACACCATTAGAATTGGCAACGAGAGACCATGAAACCTCCAATTACAAGATTGAGTTTCATGGTTAACACATCGGACGAGTGTAACGTGTCTTGTCACTCTTACATACGTCAAGTTTGTAACCACTATGATATTCATACTTCTTAACACTATCACGAAAATGGATTTTATTATCAAAAACTCCTGCCCTACTAAAGATGTTTGCCCAAGCATCCGACTTCTTGGGGACCCTTATGACCATAGCTGAATCATCACCAAATCTTCTACAACAAAAAGATCATTATTTGAAACACAACTTGATGATGACGAAGAAGGACCAACGAGAAGAAGAACTAGGAACAAAGATCAACAACAATATTAAACAGGATGTTAAACTTCACCGCATCACCTTTGGAGATACAATAGTGAATGAAAAACCTCAACTCAAGATCGTGATTAATCACATGTGAAATTCCATCAACGGTGTAACCAAAGAGTACGAGGTCTTCAGGGATATAAGGCCAGAATTTTTTGACCACACTAATCAACTCGCTGACAGTAGTTAACTCCGATACAGCATGCGATAAGGTCAAATTGGATAAAGTGAACTCTGCAACAGCCATCTTTGACCTGCAACAATAAAAATAATAAAAATGGATCAACAAATCTAATAAAAACAATGTTGACACCCTAATCTGTCAACAAACCAATGTTGATACAATAAAACAACAGCTATCAACACAGATAATCAGCAAATTGTCCAAGTTATTGCATCAATAACGAAAGTTGATCCAACAAAACCTGAATCAACAACCAATGTTGATACAACAAAAACAAACATAACAACCATAATCACAAATTTATGCAGGTTTTTTGCATCAACAATGAAAGTTGATATAACAAACCTGTATCAACAACCAATGTTGATACAAATAATCTGAATATGGTACAAATTTTTAGTATCAACAATGAAAATTCTATGTCAAGAACAAGGACTCGTAATACAAAAAACAAAGATAAAACATCATCATATATGTTACTACGCGTCGCATCGGTATCCATGCATGCAAATGTGAACCAAAGAACATGAAAAACTACATTAACATACATGCTCCTTGATAAAAAATTCACAGAAAATCATAAGAAAAAGCCTAAACCAAACCTAAGATACAAATTCAGATTACGTCGCACATCACTCGGGGGCTGCGCCCCCTCGTGAAAGATATATTCAATGTCGAACGTTAGATATGTAAACTGAGAATATAAACAATGAGTTTAAGCTTCAAACAATGAGTATTATCCAAATAATACTCTTACTAACTCATCAACAACCAATGTTGACACAATAAAAAACCAATCAACAAAACATAATCAGAAAATTACCCATTAAACTGCATCAACAACCAATATTGATACAAATAACTGAAATTGTACAAAATTTCAAAGTGTCAACTATGAAAAATCTATGTCAACAACAAGAAGAACACCTACAAAACATCATAATATGTTACTTGATTATATTACTAATAATTCATCCATACTATGCAAAGTAAAAACAACAAAAAATTCAAAAAATCAAAAACCGAAAATTGGAGATTGAATAATACCTGTTTAAGATATGAATAACGATATCGAATACCAATCAATGCGGTAGAATCAAAACACAAAAGAAATCGAGTTTCAAAATTTCGATCTCTCGTGAATAAAAAAATACAAATAGAACCGATTACAAAAAAACAAACAGATTAAGATACTACAAAAACGAACATGCAAAATATAAAATAGATCACAACTCATCTTCAATCACGAATCAACATTACCAATTTGTTTTAAAGATTGAGAAAATTTTGTTGATTCTCATTGTTGATGAAGAAACGGTTTCGAGATCCGATAAAATCAATTACATTGTTGATGAAGAAACGATTTCATAAATGACTGATTCTTTTGTTGATTACTATCTTGATGAATTGATTCAGTAATAGAGCAAGAATCGATTCTGTTGTTGATTTCAAATTTTTTTTTCTTCAGCTGACGAACACCTCTCTCGGGTTTTTTTTTTTTTTTTTCCGTTGAGAACTAGTTTGGTTTATGGTTCATTAATTATATAGAAAGGGTAATTTTGTAATCTCGCAAAATTCTTAATGGACCCCTGATGGGCTTTGGATGGAGAGGGGTATATTTGTTGCTTCATAAGGGTAATTTTGAAGCCCGTCAATAAAGAGGGTATTTATATAATTCCCACAATTTGCAATTTGATAAAAAGATTGGAAATGGTTTGGTGATAGTCTTTGGGAGCTGAAAAATCGTAAATACCCCTCCTTTTTAATGAGGCTTTTTTTAGTGAAGTCTTTTCACACAATTCCTCATGTATCATATTTTTTCTTACTTGACGATAATACCCCACGCCTTATTAGGGAAAATGATACTTTCGCGCCGTGTCGAGGAAAATGATACTTTCGCGTCGTTTCAGGAAAAATGATACTCTCGCACCGTGTCAGGAAAAGTGATACTTTCACCCCGTTTCAGAAAAAGTGATACTTTCACTATACTTTCGTTCCGTGTCAGGAAAAGTGATACTTTCACTCCTTGTTAGGAAAAATGATATTTTCACTCCGTGTTAGGAAAAGTGATACTTTCACCCAGTGTCAGAAAAAGTGATACTTTCACTTTTTTCAATTTGGCCTATTTTTAGGCAAAAATGAAACCGTAAAAGTATCTCTTTTTCTGAACGGAGGTAGTACATGCCTAAAAATATCATTCCCAACAAATAAAAAAGATGCATAATGAACTATCGAGCCACCATGAAGGATGCATAACAGTCTATACAGTCGTATTTTGGTTCATGCATCCACTAATTTGGTTATACAACCACTAAAAACGATGTATATGCCTAAAAAATAACATTCCAACAAAAAATGGATGTATAAGGCGTTATGCAATCAGCGGTGTTTTTTCAGTCGGCCCTCTCCACTGTGGCCGAGGTGTTCTAGTATTGTAGTACATTTATGACCATAAACGTGTTGAAGGTGGAATCTACTCGAATATAATTATTGACATTGTACATCGTCATGTTGGTGCGTATTATCATTACACATATTTCATTGGAAAAGCTCTTAGAGGATTTAAACAATCCATGTCATATTAAAAACAAATATTGTAGTACAGTAGTAAAACCATCAGGTAATGATATCAGTGACTTGAATCGAAACTCGTCAGCACCAATTTTTTTACCGATTAAAAAAACAGAATTAAATTTTTTAAAGAGCAGTCTTGGGTGCCATCAAGAGTTTCCCAAAAGGTACTTCGTGTGGTCGTGATGGCTTGCGTGCACAACATCTAGTTGATGCCTTGAGTGGGGCAGCAGCAGCAGCAGTTGCAGATGAGTTGTTGGCTTCGATTACAGGTGTAGTCAACCTTTGGTTGGCAGGCGAATTCCCTAGTGATTTAGGTGAGTACATTGATAGCGCACCTCTTACGCCATTACTCAAGCCAGGAGGTTTAGGCCTATTGCGGTTGGAACCATTTGGCGTCGGTTGGTCTCCAAAGTAGCTGCCTTTTCTGTCGGTAAGGCAATGTCTTCTTATTTGGGCGATCACCAGTTTGGTGTTGGTATGCCGGTTGGAGGGGAAAGCATTCTTCATGCGGTTAATGGTTTGCTGGAGTTGAAGGGTCATTCAGAAAAGACGTCAATGTTGCTTATTGACTTCTCGAATGCTTTCAACATGGTGTGCAGATCCCATCTCATTAAGGAGGTCCGGCTTCATTGTCCAGGTATTTCTCGTTGGGTTGAGTTCTGCTATGCTAGGCCTGCTAAACTGTACTATGATCAACACATTTTGTCTTCCGCACTTGGTGTTCAAGAAGGTGATCCTCTCGGTCCTCTTTTGTTTGCTTTGACGCTTCACCCTCTTGTTAAGTCCATTGCCTCTCGCTGTAAACTTGATCTGCATGCTTGGTACTTGGACGATGGTACTATCATTGGTGATACGCTTGAGGTTGCTAGAGATTTGAGTATAATAGAATCTGAAGGCCCATGCAGGGGTTTACATCTGAACATTAAGAAAACTGAAGTCTTTTGGCCTACAGTTGATCCTCGTAGCATTGCTGAGGGTGTTTTCCCCAATGATATTGGTATACCCAGCAACGGTGTTAAACTTCTAGTCGGACCTATGAGTTTGGATTTGGATTTCATGAGTGACATAGTTTTGAGTAGGGTGAACAAAACCATTCAGCTAATGTCCGTTATCAAAAAACTCAAAGACCCGCAAAGTGAGATGCTATTACTTCGCAATTGCGTCGGTGTGTCCAGACTATACTTTGCGATGCGTACCACCAACCCTGTAGCTTTATAAAAAGCCATTGATCTTTATGACGACCATCTTCTTCAATATTTGAGGCTTTTAATCACGGGAGATGGGGCAGGTTTTGGGCCTTTGCAACATAGATTGGATACCCTGCCTATCAAGGATGGTGGTCTTGGTATATACACTATGTCTGACACTCGCAGCTATTGTTATCTTGCTTCTCAGAGTCAGACTGCTCCGATGCGGAAGGTTATCCTTGGTAACTTATTTCCACCAGACAATGGTTCTGCTTACCAGAAAACTCTTCAGAATTTTATTCAGGTATGTGGTTTGCCTTCAACTTATTGTGTCGATAACACTGCCCCCCTTCTATGCACTCCATGTCAGTCACTTATTTTGATGCAGTTAAGAAGCAAATACCTATCCAATTTTATCTATCTGTAAGAGATTCTATTCTGTGGCAATGCAACCGTGTCAAACATACACAAGATTACCTACTAGTTGTCCCAATTAGTGGGTTGGATCAATGCCTTGGGCCCAGATAGTTCAGAGCTGTAATTTGTTATCGCCTTGGTATTCCTTTGTTTGCTGAGGATGGTTTATGCTCGTGCTGTAATAAACATATGGATATTTTTGGGGATCATGTGCTTCACTGTGCTAAAGATGTTGGAATTAAGTTTCGACATGACTTGGTTCGTGATGTAATTGCTGATATTTGCTACAAGGCTGGTGTACATGTGCGCAAAGAAGTTGCTTTGGGTTTTCTATCTGATGATAACAAGGATTTATGACCGGCGGACATCCTTGTTCTCAACTGGGAAAATGGCCAAGACGTGTCTATGGATGTCACAGGTGTCTCTCCTTTCACCGGCGATGGAGTTCGTACCTTTATTCCAGGCCAAGCTATTTCAAGGGAAATTTCGCGTAAGCGTACTAAATACTTGGGCGAATGCACCTCACATGGTTATGGTTTGGGTGTTTTAGCTTTCACTACTTTAGGGGAGCTTGGTGAAGATACTATTTGTTTTTTCAAGCGTTTGAAGAATTGTTTAGTTAGTAATGATGCTGGTAGTGGTTTAGGTAGATTTATTTTTCATAGGTTGGGTGTTGCTATTCAGAAAGGGGTTGGTGCCCAGCTTGTAGCTCGGTTGCCAACTAAAAGTGTAAAACCTTAATCTAATAATGTCGCAATGGTTATCTAAAAAAAAAAACAATTGTAAAAAAAAAATAAAAAAAATCGCCGGACAAAGCTTTTACAAATGTATTAATTACATTCTAGGAAGCACTGATATTTCAAAACTGATGACGTATCCGTATCGGCGCCGTATCAGTACCGGATTGGGGATATCTGGGGAATCAGAAACCCCATTTAAAGTATTCCCTTCTTTTAGTTACGATAAGGTAGGATACCTCTCAGATACTTTAGGAGGGGATACTTCCTATAACTTGATATATATTTTGATTTACAAAATCTATATCTTTAATTTTATATAAAAAAATCTAAATATTTATAGATATTTGTACTTATCATCACAATATCATATAATTATAAAAATATCTAATCTAGGAATTTGTTGATTATAAAGAGAGAAAAATTGGTAGTTATTTTATGGTGCTTCAGCTCCGGTGTTGTAAAAATTTAACTTTTTCAGGTTTTTGGGGAAACCATGTTCCTCGTATTGTTCAGAGAGTTTTTGGAACACCTATAGTATTATCCATTCAGTAAAGAGAAATAAGATTGAATCCCAACGTGTTGAGGATCTAGTGTTTGTTCTTATCTCCTTTCACGAGAAAGTAAAAGTTATACGAAAGGAAAAAGTAGAATGTAGGATATTAGTGGAGATGCATTGTGCTTTCTCCTAAAAGTATTATTAATTATTTGTGTTGATGCACCAATGTAAAAGAAAATACAAAACCTTA
The DNA here is from genome assembly GCA_023531295.1 of Papaver armeniacum. Lineage (NCBI taxonomy): Eukaryota > Viridiplantae > Streptophyta > Magnoliopsida > Ranunculales > Papaveraceae > Papaver > Papaver armeniacum. Next base: position 148,954 of record JAJJWW010010624.1, on the reverse strand, counting down.
TTGTTTCATTATTGAAATTGAAATACGAATGACGATGACAACACTAGATGTATCTAGGCGCATCATGTATTATTACCGGATGTTTGAGTGCATTTTATGTTAATTGCTAAAACTAAAATAAAAATAAAAACAGTATCACTGGAGGTATCTAGGTGCATCTTGTTTTATTACATGATATATATATCCAGGTCATGAAGTATTATTACTTAATGTATCCAACTATGCTAGCAATCTATAGATTTAACGATTCATATGCTTGCATCATGTGTTGTCATTTTTTATTCTTAAGCCCATTAAGATTCTCGTTTCATCGGAATCGACTCAAGTTCCAAAAGACCAGACTTGGGCCGCTTAAAGACCCCGTCTTGTGTTGCTTGATGTATCTGAGTGCACCTTGTGTTATTACTGGATGAATCTGAGCGCATCTTGTGTTGATTACTATAACTAAATTAAAAATAACAATAGTATCACTATATGTATCCAGGTACATCTTGTGTTATTGCTTGATGTATCCAAGTGCATCACGTGTTATTACTTAATGTGTCCGAGTATACTAGTAACACATGGACTTCCACATTCGTATACCTGCATTATGTGTTGCCATTTTCTATGGTTAAGCCATTGATATTTCTGTTTTATATGAGTCGACTCAAGTTTCATTGAAGGAGTCGACTTAAGTTCAAAAACACCAAACTTCTGCCACTTAAATACCGCCATCATGATCAGAAGTAATATGACGACCATTTTTTATATCATGCATGGCGTGTCATTTTATTTCAAGTAGCTTATTCGTTGTTTTTTTTTTTAACGCAGAGTAGAGTATCGGTTACCAGAATGTGAAAATACGAGGGTACCCTAATACACCATAATATTTTAAATATCAACATACCTTGTGTGATTGTATATGGACGAGGTCGAGACAATACGATAAAAAAATATTTACTTGACAATAGTTACGGTAATCTAAACCGATTGACTATTAAGATCAATGTCAAGTAATTCGGATTAACACAAAATAATATTATTTACTTAATTATAATAACAATTATAAGGCGGAAGTAAAGCAAATAACACACACAATATTTTGTTAATGAGGAAACCACAAATGCAGGAAAACCCCGAGACCTAATCGGTTTTGAATACTCTCAGAAATAAGCGTCTATAAAAAATCTAATGCCAACTTCGTATAGTTGAGACCAAGTAGAATGCCCCTATCTACTTAGTTTCCTCAGTATCCTACATCTTCGACATTTTGGTCACGCACGTGAATCTTAATACAGAAGTCACTATCTCAAGTTGCTTTACCCAGTAAATTCTTTATGTACTACTCAACTAATTTAGATCGTATTCCAAACAGTAAAGGAAAAAATATGTTTGGTAACCACTTCAATTATCTTTACTATAAAAGATATGTTGAGTAGTCGACAAAGGCTCTTACGTTTAATCTAATAAACTCCTTTGTCGGGTAAGATCAATCTGAATCAGTAACTTAGATTCAGATTCACACTTATCAGATTCAGATATTGAAGAATACCACAAAATGATAGTTGTCGATCTAAATGACTTTCTGATTAGATAAATATAATCTAAGTCGGATCCCAGCCGATCAAGATGTGTGCACAAATTCACAAGATACGAAAAATAATAAGAAAATTTTCTTCGTCTTCAAAATTTCAATTGCCTTCTCAATATCTGCAAAACAAAAACTTGAATCCTCCCTTGTGATCAATCACACATAGAACATAATCTGTTAACAATGGATTACCACAAGATGTCTTAGATCTACAAATAGTTCGAAAGGTCTCGTCGATACTTTAATCTAGTTTGAGTGACCCTTATGTTAGAAGAGAATGCTCTCAAGAATAATCAAACTAGGTGCAATCAATGTTTCAACAACCCTTAGCCAATCAAATCAATAATCGAAAACTAAAATAAAAATGCAAATATCTAGTTTCCCACCAACGGTACTCGTAGAGCTTCTTGATCCCACAAAAGTCTTTAACCGAGCGGTCGTAAGAGATTTCGCCTAATTAGGTTACTTTCCTCTCCGAATAGACAGCTCCACCGGAAACAACACGAATGAAGTTTGCCTGGCTCTTAGGATAGTTTGCAATAAATGCAAACTCAAGTAATTATAGACCAAGGTTGCTTGGACAACAAGGAAATTCCAAAACCGAAAACATTCTCAAGATATGCGTTAAAGTACCTAATTTCGGTTTTCCTATAATGTTAACCAATATTTTCGAATCTCTCTTAGAAAATTTCTATTATTAGTATAACACATTTACTAATAATCCTTTTCTAGAGTATATGCTTTAATTGTTGGAAATAAAAGCATATAAAATTGAAAATCATAATTAAATGCTTTTCAATTATTCCGGTTTGGGATCATCTTGAGGATCAAGGAATATCTTTAAACAATTAATGATAAGAGTTATGTACATGTTCATATAATGTCGACATCTAGAAGTTTCTCTTAGCAAAACCCTAATTCCTAATTCACACACAACATGAAGGAATGTGTGAACTTTGGAAACTCGGTTTTGCTCTTGCAATCGGTTATACCATGACTCACAATATAAGTTGTGACCGGTTATACCATTCTATCCAAGATAGGTTGTGACCGGTTACACCATGCTTCCCAATGTACCTTGTGATCGGTTACACCTTACTTCCCAAAGTAGCTTGTGATCGGTTACACCTTGCTTCCCAATTTAGCTTGTGACCGATTGCACATTGCTTTCCAAATTATCTTGTGACCAGTTACAACTTGCTACACACTATAGGCTATGACCGTTTATACCTTGATTGTCAACATAATTCAAGATAGGTTCTACCTTGTCATCTTGTATTGGTCATCCAAATGATATTCAATAAATAACCAGACCAACACACTTATGATTTCCCTTTCGATTATGAAACAAGTTCATACATCTACTTCCTTAAACCAATGTAATAATACATAGTTTTCTAGGATGAAATCACACCTACATCTTACACATAATCAAGTAACTAAATACATAGATTATGTTGATGTCGTATTTACGAAGTTCAAATGATAAGCGTTATACTTCGTAATATAATTCGTTGATACTTTGATCATAATTCTATGACCAAGTCTAACCACTAGAGTATTATATATATAGCTTCGCATGTTATGTTTTCAATATAAAACAACTTGAAAGATACGTTAGGAATGGAAACAAGATCAAGTCAATATTAATAACCTCAAGAGGACGGATGATGTCTTCGTCGCAGTCGTTACTTGTTCACATTCTTCAGGTCTTCAGAGTAATACTTGTACGTCTCAACATTCCTAGACTTTCTAGTCTAACCTAAACGAAGTTGACTTTATTAAATAATCAAGCGACTGTAGATGAGTTTTGATACTAAAATTTGACAACCAAACTTGACATACCAACGCTTGGTGGGTTTAATTAAGCTATGCTCTAACAAAATGCTTTCTATTTTCAAACACTCGAATTTTACTACTTTTATTGTTCATATCGTTCGTGAAAACCAGCAATGGTGTCTAGAGAACCATTTATGACGGTATTGCGATCTGTTACCAATAATACATATTGGATCTTAAAGATGACAACCTCTAAGTGTTGTGCTATGTATTACTTTAATTGTAAGTACTGCATAAATGAATGATTGGAATTCGTTTCTCTATCAACTCCTCAAGATAATGGAGGTGATATGAATTGTCTCTATGGAATAGATAAAACAATAACAACTATTGGTGGAATGGACTGTTGAAATGGATGGTGATGCTTTTTGTAGCTCGAGTAGAAGTTTGTGTTGTAGTTGGACGTGAAGTACTGGTGGTCATGGAAGTAGGTGGACTGGTGAGGGCAGCAACAAGACTCAATAATGAACTGAAATGGTGGTAATTAGCATTAGGTGCTAATCTCAGTATTAGTAACATACTTTTACTTTTTTTTATTAGTTTTTTTTTTGTCATTGTACAAACGTGTTTTTCATCTTGCAAGTTCTCGGTAGGAAAATTCATAAACAACATGTTTGTAGTATTAATATATAGAGAATTGATTCTCACATCTCAAATAACTGAATCATTTGTTATTTCGCGTTAGACACATTCAATTTTCATGTGGGTTCAAGTTTCAACCCCATATCTAATAACTGATATATGAAACACCAAATAAACAAAAGAGGATATTTTAGGTAGTTGCATTAAATTCAGTTATGTAAAAGATAGAAAAGTGGGTGAAATATCCAATTTGAGAAATTTAAAAAGTATCTTAGAGGTTCCTGGGTATTTAAACAATATCATTTTTTGCTTGTCGTCTAGACCTAAGAATTCAAATCCTTGGGTTATTGAACCAATTAAGTGATGAAAAGATTCGCTCTTGATGATAAGATATGAAAATCTTATCAAAGATGTAATGATCGATTACTAGTTCTTGTAATAGTATTTCTTGTGTTATTACCACCTCCAAAATCCATTTAGTCCTAGTTGAGGACTTGAAGTTAAAGTTTTGATCTTACGGTACTTGTGAGGAAAAATAGGAACCACACTGCAACAGGTTCAGACCCAACCTTAATATATATTTGTCCCATGTTGTTTCTCTCCATATTTCCTTGTTTTTTCTTTCTTTTTTCTTTCTAGTCATTTTCTTATTACCCATGAAATGATCCTTTGTTTTATCTGCGTAACTTATTTATCTAGAAAAATGATTATCATGTAATTTCATTTCTCTAAATCTATAATTTACTATAAATAATTAATTAGATTCTTCTTCCTGTATAAAACTTGATCGAACTAAGAAAACAATATTTTTCCATTCTAATCTTAATCCAATAATCGGAGTCACTCTTGTTGGATCTTTTTTTATGAAGGATATCTATGAAAAGTTATAAAACAGTTAGCACAAATGTGCAGTACAGTTCAAATTGGTTGGCACAAAAAGGTTTTAAATAAGCGCATTCCGAGATACAAAATCTCACTGTTCACAAATTTTAATCTCAATCCTTAGTTTTTTTTTTTTTTTTAAAAATTCTTCAACGATTGTTTTTCAAAGTGGTAAAGGGTGGTCATATACGTCTCTGAATGTATCAGAGTAGTTAAAATAGGTCTCCAAGGATAATTTCCATGGATTAATTGCTACTCGCTAATGGCCTTGGCGATTTCCGATTCCAAGTTGAATCCGAGGTAAAGCAATGAAGTAGTTCTACAAGGCCGATTTTAAGCAACTTTTTAGCCGACTCTAAACCGATTTTTTTTTTTAGTACTTTAATATTGAATGCATGTTATGTTGAACTTATATATAGTTTTAATTGTATTTATGTTGCTATATCAATACATGGAAACAAATTTTATTTTAGTTAGGTATACTTCATGTTAGTAGTACATATATATGATCACCAGGACTCTAAGCCTCTAATAAGTTTATCTGATTACTGAGACTAGTTAAGGCGAGTTCCAAGTCCGAACCCATTGCTCCAAGCTCCACAACCGAGTAGGACCTTAGAGCGAGATAAACTACTTTGAAATTTACTCATTCTTGGTAGTAAAGTAACGCTTTATAATAGGAACATGTAATACCCCGATTCGGCAGGTAGGTTCGCCGAATGAAATATAGGTAATAGTTTGTCATTTCCTAACACCGAGACCTTTTCAGCACAATTGGCTCTAGAGTTGGAAAAATACTCCAAAGTTAAGTGTGCTTGGTCTGAAGTAATCCATGGTGGAGTGACCTCCTTGGAAAATGCTGACGGATGACCACAATGGTGCCCGTTAAAAATTCCACACTGCTGGATAACCACAGTGTATAAGTGAGGACAATATCGGTGTAGGGTCGGGTCATATCATAGTTAACGACGGGTCTTCTTCCGAGGGTGAGAATGTATGTTGGACGGGTTGGTCTAGGTGCTTGACTCATGAGAGGCAGAGAACGTTGGAGATCCGGGCTTAAATATATTCTGGAGTCGAGGATACCTCCAATTTAAGGTGGTGGTATTGTGATACCCCGATTCAACAGGTAAGGTTTGTCGAATGGAATATAGGCAATGGTTTATCCTTCGTAACTCTAAGGCATTTTCAGTATAGTTGGCAACATAGTTTTCAAAAATCTCTTCAGTTAAGCATGCTCGGGTAGGAATAATCCAGGATGAGTGACCTCCCGGAAAGCTGTTGTTGGATGACCGCGGCGATGTCCGTTAAAAGCTCCATACCGCTGGCGTAGTGACAAAATGGAGACAACATCGGTGAAGGATCGCGTCATTACACAAGATGTCACCAAAAATTAATTTCATAATCATTGCAATTTGGATTTATGAAAAAAATAGTACCACAATGCAAGATAGTGTCATCTTAACCATGTTGTAGTCCAATCTGTACAACAACAAGCATTTTCCAGAGATAACCAAGACTACCACCTACGATTTTTGGTCAAATCATCGGAGAGGCTCTGAACTCCCTTGCATATGTGTGGAAAAACAGTGGTTCTGGACATACCGTCCATTTGAACCACCGGAAAACCCTATAGACACAAAAATTGTGTGGGTCCCGCCCCTCTTAGGAAAAACACGTGGATCGCTTTTGGTGTTATTTTTAGGTAGTTTGAAAAGGCAGTCGGTCCAGAATATTTGAACCTAACAAGACTCATAAAAAAAAAAAAATTGGCTAGGGGTCGAAAAAGTAAGGGGCAACAACTACCCGCCCCTGTCACTCCTGTCATTTTTCGAATAGGAAAGAAACCCCGCGTGCCATTCATGTACCAATTGACTCAAAGAATTACTAATAACATCGTTGAAGATTTTCAACAAGAACAATCTTCAAATTGAAGCTCATCCAATACCTGAGTTGAGTTGACTCTACCTAGTTCACAAACAAGAATACAAGATAGTGACAAGATATGACAACATAAATTGACAAAATGTAAGCACATTATATGTATTTTTTTTTTTTTTTTCACTTTACCTTTCAATGGATTCCTCTCAAAGTGACCCACCCCATCCTAATAAAAAGCAGCAAAAAAGCTTCTGAATGGCTAATGGACTAATGGCTCCTACATATAACACATCTCAATTTGGTTGGAATAATTTTAAAACCCTAAAAAGAGAAAGTCACTGGGCCAACTTCTGACCTCCACTACTCATATACATTCCTTCCTAACATTTTAAAAAGTTAAAGATTTCATTTGTAAATCTCCACACGTTTATACATATACATTCAAGTTTCAATTATCAACAAGAATATAAAAGATAGTTTCATTAATTCATTTCATGTTAAAATCAACAAATAATCTCTTCCAAATACTGTACTGATAATCTTATTAGCTTAATTTTCCATCACCAATTGAACTCATCTTTACACATACTATATACTTTCGATATATTATTATTATTATTACACCACAAGCATTCCCTCCAATGATAATCCTAACTATACCTAGCTAGACTAGCTAAAATCATTTTTGCTTCAAGGCGACTGTTGTACATTTTTTAAAGAGTTATGATTCTAGAGATCATTTCCCTTTACTTGATTAGAAGGTGATCGTAATCCTATTATGGTTCCGTTGGCATATATTGATGCTTTTGCTATCGACGTCGATTCCTTTCTAAACCGCAATGGATTCTTATTTTCCTTTCCTTTCCCTACCTCAACTACCTGTAAGTTCCTCCGAAAGTTGGTGTCCAAAAATCTGTACTAGTCTCGTTAGTAACTGAGAAGGTGCTCGACAATGGAACCAAACATAAACCTCGGCTTCTTAGATCTTGTCTTGTTCTCTCTCCATCCTTCGAATTGTCCATATTCTACATTTGATGTTTAAACAGTTCAATTATTTGGGTGCGAAAGATAATAGGATTAATCTTGAAACCGTTATTTTATGGGAATAAACTCAAGTGAATCGTGTAGGTTACCTGTTGGTACTGTATGGGAGCTGATCCATGTTTCATGTATGGATTACTAAGAACCTGAACGTAGCAACAGCAGATGATTATTTAAGGTGGAAAAAAATTTGTTCATAATTATATTTGCTAAGTATAATTTCATGGTTCGTTTTTTCTGCATATAACTCATAAGGTAATAACTGAAAACTTACTGTAACTTGATCATGGAGGAATTTGATGTACTCGATGGCTTCATAAAGCACTGATGCGGTATCAGTCTGTAGATAAGAACGTATATGTATGTTATGATAAAAAAATGAAAAAAGTAAGAAAGCTTTTACGAATTCGGTTGAAAAGAATAAATGGATTATATGTATTTTTAGTAGAGAAATATTTGAGAAAAGCAATAGGATCAAACTCAAATGTTATACCTTCCCAAAAGGAGAACACAATTGCTGTAGTGCGGTAATTCGGTCTCCTAACTTCTCTTTTCGAACCTAATTAAGAGTAAAGCCAAAATATGTTAACCCATAATTCCGCAAACACAAAAACTACTCAAAAGCTTAGCAACCCTACTAATTATTAAGAGCGTGGTACACAATTGATCATCCGCAACAGTCCGCGATTATCTTCTTGTTATGCAGGGAAAATTGGAAAACTGTCGCTCTTCTACGGTGTGTTATCCGTAATCGCCAGATTAGACAGTCTCAGGCAAAAATGTGTTGACGATTGTTACAGTCATATTTGAGTGGTACAAAATTCTAATGCAGTGTGTGTTTAATTTAAAAGCGTTGGATGCACGAAGTCGAAAAATGAAAAAATCAGCTCAACAATGGACATTTGAAAATGTGTGACATTTTGATCGAGTGCAACTTATTAATTACACAGTAAAATGTACATGCAAGGAAGAGCCAACTACCAAGCCGGTAATACTCGTACGCACCTTAAAAGTTGGTAATTGTGATGGTGTTTCCATTCGAGGTCTTTTGTAAGCGGGTTCGCTACTCTTACTTTTTTTCACTACTGAGCTTGATTCTTGAACTTCTTCTATGCTTGGCTGAGAATATAAGACAAAACATGCTGTAATTAGAACAAGGCAAAGACATGCATATGTCTATGTATATATATACTAGCTTTGGCTAATAATACTGTACCTTCAAGCCTAGGCTGTTGTTGCAATTAGGTTTTTGATGATCATTGAGTGTGGGAGTTAAAAATTGAGTTTGTGGCGAAGAAAGCAGACGAGAAGGGTTATCACCAGTTAATATGCTGGTAGGAGAAGCGTTCCAAAACTGAGAGTTATTGGAGAATTGCAAATGATTATTAATGTTAGTATTACTAGGCTGTTGTCTGGATGAAACTGCAGTTTTAAGAAACTGAGGGAATTTCGATGACCAATTTGGATGGGAAGGAGATAACTCATTTTGATTCAGTTGGTAATTCGTGGACGTCGTAGAACTGGGATAACTCATCCGATTATCCTCATCGTAAGATGATCGTTGAAGTTGTTCCGTATGATTCTCAGGCTCATATAAACTGTGTAATAACGTAGATGTTGATGGGCTACATTCATATGAAGCTGAATTCATCGAAAAACTCATGGGTAGACCTCCTGTGCAGTTGTCGCTGCTGTCAATTTTGTTAGAACTGTAACAGTACTGTGGGTCTAAACTGAAACCCTGATTTATTTGTTGTTGCTTAAATGAAGAATGAATTGATGATGAATCTTCACCACCACTACTACCAGAGCAATTTTTAGGACTCCACTCTTTTTGCTGATGATCTTCGCTACTTCTACTACTGCTAATAAATTAAAACACCAACATGAACAAATAAGTATGCAACATCAAAACTTGAAAAAAAAAAAAAAAAAAAATCACAAGGATTAATTGACTCTAAAAAGATTCACTTACAGCAAGGGTTGGGACCAATCAGAAGTTGTTAAGGGTGATGAAAGATCAAAACCCATCATCTGTAAATTAGAGTTATTATCAATTAAAACATCATTGGTACCAGCAATAACGGAAGTATCAGATGGTGATGCAGCTTGATGATTAAGTTTAGGATATTTCATATCAACTGTTTGATCATCAGTAATAGTACTAATAGGCCAATTACTGTAGCTTCCAATATCAGTAAGAGTAGTTGAACATGCTGGTGATGATGATGATGATAATCCAATCTTCATATTATTCCACCAATTTCCACTACAAATTCCTCCTGAACTTTGATATTCATCTGCCATATATGCGCACAAACCTTCCTTCTCTCTTCTCTGTGTATCTTTTCTCCGTGCTATCTGATGACTCTTGATCTTCTTTTTCTTTCTCTTTTCTTTTGCGTAAGAGAGGGTTAGATGAAATGAGTTGATACTACTTTCGCATATTTATATACGACTTTTGATTTGGTACGGACGGTCTGTAATAACCGGAATCAATCGGGTTTGACAATTTTTTTTTTTTTTTTTTTTTTTTTTTTAAAGCAGGTCAGATTAGACAGGGAAATTCTTTTTTCTTTTATCAATTCTTTTGGTAACTCAAGAAATGATATCTATTGATATTTGTTCGTTATTTTCCCATATTATTATTCACCCTTTAATTCACCCAAGAAATACATATCCTTGGACCACACACAATTATGACGGCATGGTAATACGAACGAGAAACTCTCTCCTCTCTAGCTAGGCGATTTCCGGCGAAGAAAAAAAATATCCGGCAACGTTAACTGCTTAGATGGGCTTGGATCTGGGCAGTACCAGTTTTAATAATCATATAGTAGCTTTGATTTATTAGTCTAGAGAAGAAATCGGGGAAAAAAATCCCTAAACCTATCTTCAATCTTCATCACCAAACCCTAAATCAGTAGCCATGGATTTAGCAGACCTCATAGGCTAAATCCACGATTCATCGGCCCTTCAAATCCAATTAGGTTGATTGCTTGCCAGGTTATTGTGATACCCCTTTTTTTCCCCTGAAGATTTGATACTTTCCGGCTTATGTTAATGGATGGGATTGAATTTTCTTCCGAGTTTTCTGTCTTCATCAGTACCCAACCTTGGTTGAAGCTGCTTTAATCACTCCATCTTTGCAATATGAGGTAATATCTAAGGTTGGTATCTCTCAAATCTGTCTCCGGAGAAGTAGAAGAAACGTGATGCGGCTTCTATCTGATTACCTGTTTCTTCATATATTGGTGTTAGATCTATGCTATAAGCTGGAATTGTTATCTGCTATACCCAGAGACTACTGTTTTTCACTTTCTGATTTCTTCAAATCCTTTGGAACCATTTGTTTGCCATGCCTATTTCTCAAAATCAGCCAAAAAACAATTATCTTAGTATTTTACTAAACCTTGATTCACAATTCCATGGTTTGCTACCTTGTGTGGGTTGTATTCTGTACTGGATTTCGTTTGTTACTTTATTTTTTAGTTGTCTTGGGCTAGTGAAGCCCCCCTGGTTTTCCCGATTGTTTATTCTTGATGTTTTTCTCTTGATTTTATTTTTTGGACGTTGTAAGGCAATTGTTTAAAACCACCAGTTAGTTTCAGCTCTAAGTTTTGGTTTAGTTGTGTTGGTGGTATCGTTTCTTGTTTTTCCTATCACTGCCTTGTGTCTTTCATATTTGAGTTGTTTTGTTTATTGTGTTTATGAACTTAGTTCTTTTGCTAAGGTTTAGTTGTCTCCTTTGGTTTGTTAGTTTTTTCGTCCAAGGAAACGGAGCTCTCTTATAGAGGTTTTCTGATTTAGATAGGCCATTTCATGGGTAATTTTTAACTGGATTTACCTTTATAGTCTCTGGGATAACAAATTTAAGCTTTATCCTTGGCATACAATAAAAATACATTATTGTTTTCATCCTCAGCATAGTACCTCATCTGCACCAATATCAGGATATTCAAACAAAGGATTTCAGTCCTCAACCTCATCTAGATTGGCAGTTCATACATGCAATTTCACAACAATGCTCACATTTACCTATTTGGATAATTGTTAATCTTGGTGCATTTCTAGCAAAACCGTACAAGCCTGCTTGGTGACTCCATCACCTAGTCTTCTTTTAGAATATTAGATCATCTGTGAGTCTTGACCAAGGTGAAATTTCTGTCACTTCAAGCAGCATAACATCAACATCTCCACATGTTGGAACTTTAAGTTAAAATCCCAGGAAAATCGCAAAAATCGCAGCTTCAACGTTTCTTTGTATCACAACAGCAAACACAACTTATTTGGTATGTGAATGGGCCGATGAATCGACACCTTTACTTAATAGTTGTTGTCAGTTTCTTTGTATTTTACTTTCTCATCAAAATTAGTGTAGGTGTAATCTGTTTTTCCTTTTCTGTACCTTTCAGTTTAGTATCTTCTAGTATCTCTTTAGCATTAGTAGTTTTAATAGTTGTAGTAGTTGTAGTTTTGCCTGTATTTCGATTTCACTTTTAGTAGTCTTTGTAATAGCACTAGTAGCATTTAGACCTAATTCCTTCAAGGGCAGATATAAGGGCAGAGACAGGATTCTACTTCAAGTCACCTTCAAAGCTAAAGATTTAGGTTGAAGCTATGGATAACGCCGGAAAACAAGGAGTTAGACAGATATCGATTAGGAAACACTCCGCATTATTTGGATACATCTCTGATCAATTGCATCGAAATGCATCACCAACATCCTAGTTCTTATGGACTCAGCAATGTCCATCAAATATACAACTTTTCTTGTAGAAAGCATTAGTCGAAGGCTTTCGTACCCTCGACAACCTCATCCAAATCAACCCCGCCAATTCTAACATCTATCCCCGCTGCAATTTTAATACGGAGATTCGTACTCAGATTTTGCTTCACTATCATGTATTTGTAACTTTTTGGCATTCTGATGCAACTGTTTCTGATTTTTCGGGTATTGAATACCCTCATGTAATAGCCCTCTAGTAGATTAATAAATATTATGCTTCAAAAAAAAAAAAAAGGAGTATTCATTTAGAAAGGTTATTTTTTTTTTATAAATAAATAAATAAGTAAGGAGTATTTGTAATTTTTTTTTATTTATATAATTTTGATGTTTTTGAACTAAAAATTGGTCAGATTAGAAGAAGATACTCAAGAATTAACTGGTATCATTTCTAACTTGCGCTATAGAAATGTGACATATGTCGAACATCTTTTGAATTATCGTAACGAGAATGATGCAGTTATGGAATCGCTTACAGACGAAGAAATTATCGAGCCAGTAATAACTAGTGAGAATCATCTTCAACAAGATGATAATAGTGCTATACAAAATGTGTCATCAAAAGAGGTTATTTCAAGCAGGAATCACCATAAAAAAATGATTTGCTACAACCCAAGCAAAATATTTCAGAAGTTGTTCATGCATTACAAAAAGTTAAGGGTGATATGCATTTTAGTTTAGGTGAAAGAAAAAAACACTAAATTTTAGATGCATATTTTGAAAAGAAATGACTTTTTATACGAACAGTGTTGATTGGATGAAGTATTTTGGTTTACTTATATATATATATATAATTATTCATTTATATTTTCATAGGGCTTTTAAGGATTCGATTTTTCTTTATTCATTTGCATTTAGCGGGGTTAATTATTTAGCCATTTTGCGCAGGTGGGGGCCAAAGAAAATTATTTATTTGGCGAGGTTATTCATTTATCGAGGTTAGACTGTACATTCTTAATTTTAAAGAAGTTGGTCATGCAATTTTTGGTCGTGCTAAGACGTCTAGGCTTCATCAACATGGACCTCTTCAACAACTCTATGATTATTATAGTAATGTGGAGATTGACTCAAGACAAAAGCTCCATTTGGCACCAGGTGATGTCTGAGAAATATTTCGTTGACAGGAATATCCTGAACATTAATACAAAACCAAATGCGGGGGACTCGTGGATTTGGAAAGGTATTCTAAAAGGAATTGAGAACATTCAGAAGTAAAACAAATGGATGGTTGGAAATGGAAGTTGCATCAACATATGGGATGCAAAATGAATATCTGACGCAAACATCCAACTCCACAAACCAGCTGACTGTCCAGAAGATCTGATGTTTGCCAAAAATATCATAGGTGACATAGGGGAATGAGACATCAATAAGGTCAACAAATGGTTTACTGATAATATTCAAGCAGGAGAAGATGCCCAAATCATATAGACTCTAAATGGCAGTGGTACTTTCACTGTCAAATCCCTATACAAAGCCAAAGTTGCTCAAACAATGATGCTCATAGTATGGACTGGAAAAAGATATGAAAAATGGATGTCTCTCCAGCCATTCAAATATTTGTGTGGAAATGTTCTCATGGAATCCTCCCAAACAAATATAAAAACAACAAACATAGACTATATATGCAATCATTGCAAGGGTAGGGAGGAAACTATATATGAAACATCTATTCATAGATTGCCATTTTGCTAACGGGGTACAAAATCATCTTTGGGGACCAAACCATGCAGAATTTCAAAAACTCAATAACTTTGGTCACTGTCATAGCAGCTGGTTTAACAATACTATAAATAAGATGCATGGGATAAACATCTATGTTACTGGGTGTTGGTTTGTAGGGAAGATACGATGTTTACAGATAATGCCTTATTCGAATCCATATGCATCTGTTTACACCCTTAACTGGACATGAGCAACCCCAGCCTTCCAGCAGGTAAAAGAAAACAAGCAGACAAATGTAGCCATTGAAGCTGAAGACATGGAAATTATTAGAAGCTTCAAATTTCTATACCAGGATGTGATTCAAGGAAGATTCTCGGTGTGTTACCATGCTATGTATTAAGGCAACAATGATGACATACCAAACATAGTTTCTTTTGTTTTAGTTAATATGAATGTAGTAAATAGAACACTAAACTCGAAAACTTTCAAGTTTGTGTCCATTTGTCAGGACTATTATTTCCCGTCTCATACTTACTGCATGGAGATATTTTGGAGACTTTATGTAGTAGCTTAAACCCGGGCCAAACCCTGGATTTCTTTAATGTTGGTCAGGATCTTAAAAGCATGTATTCAGTAGAGGCTCTTCCTATTTTTATTAAAAAAAAAACATAGACATGTTAGTGAAAACAATGTGCATGGTTGCATTTCTAGATCCAGCGAAGGCTAGAAGCCAGTGACGAGGTTGACATGGACATGGTTGAAATAATATGCATTGTATCATAGACATGGTAGTGCAGATATGGACATTGTAAGTTTGTAACATATAATTAAGGATTCATATATGTTGGGAATATCAAAGAATGCATGTTTAATATGTATACTATAAAGGAGTGTATCGCTTACGAATTTTGTTATTCAAATTTGTTACTTAGACTAAGTCGGAGAAACTAAGTCTTATATGAA
Organism: Papaver armeniacum; assembly: GCA_023531295.1. Taxonomy (NCBI): domain Eukaryota; kingdom Viridiplantae; phylum Streptophyta; class Magnoliopsida; order Ranunculales; family Papaveraceae; genus Papaver; species Papaver armeniacum. Next base: position 133,742 of record JAJJWW010010624.1, on the reverse strand, counting down.
TTTTAAATTTTATTTCCAAATGGGTAATGGGTAATAGATGCCCGTCAAAAAAAATAATAAATCGAAAATAAAATAAGGAATATTGGAATCCAAACGCTAAAAGACATAGTAAATGATTGGAAAATGAAGAACAAAAAAGTTTAGCGAGTAACGGTTTCTTGCTTCACTTTCAATTCAAAAATTCATTCATCTATGCAAGTATTCCTTGTGTTGTCACTTTGGATTCCGTCAATTTGATTACCTAAGATCAATTTTGAAGATGCATATTATTTAATATTAAACAAAATCGATTTTAAATTTTACACAAACCACCAAATTTAGAGAATTAAATCACTGATTATTTGGACAATTAATAGTTATTAATTATTTGGTTGAAGCTGATATGCCAATCTTTTACATGCAACAAACATCGATGCTTTAGAATTTCGGGTGGAGATGACAGAGCTTCGGGTTTGAGTTTTCAGGATCTGTACCCATAAATTTGACCTGTAGATATTTACATTTAAAAAATAAAATAAATAAAAACGGTAAGAATAATTCATTGTGTTATCACTAGGTCTTTTATACTTGTGAAATATAGGCTAGACTTCTACATTTGTGAATTATTGTTTTTCCAGCATATAAATCTAATTTATAAAATTAATCGGTTAATAAGTCACTTACAGTCAAAAATATGATATCCCAAAAGATTTGCCTTTTGAATATTGTTCTGTAGAGGAATGCAGTGATATAAGAAGCACTGAAACTATTTGGAGAAATAGAACTGAAAGGCACATCGATAACGAATTACTTACTTAGGTTTACTCGATAATGGTTGATTTTACATTAGTTTAACTGTGTGTACCATAATCCATATGTTCTCCTAAATCCCAAAAGACTAAAATTAATGTAAAGCATAAATCCTAAGTCCAAGTCTAAGAATACTCTATGTATGTAATTTAATAAATGCACTCCCTTGAGGAGCATCGGATCATTGAAGAGGTGCTTCTTCAAGTCTATAAATATGTTATATCTTAGCCTCAAAGTTAACGATCGCGGATGGGTTCTCGTCTTGAGAGATTGGATCTCAATTTTGAGGACTCTTTCAATGAAGTGCAAGTCATATTTCTTAAGTATCTTTACTTATCTTTTAGATTAACGGTGACATATTTTTTTCCACTTGGGTGTGGTTGTTATATTTTTAGCAACTACATTTGGCGCCGACTAAGGGGATACTCTACTGAACCTTATGCATAAGGTTTTACGTTCGAAAATGAATGCTCTGAAAACACGTATGTACGCCCGTAAACCGTCCGAACGGGATATTAGCTTGAAACAACCCTAGATAGCTAAGAAAACATGTGTAGTCCATATGCCGAAGAAAGTTCGTACTAATTTTCAGACAAATTTTTTTTCGTTGAAAGATAATCACTATGTGCGAATCTGCTAAAAAATAGTTACGTCCACACTGGATAAATTTATATTCCTTACAAGTTAATAAATGACGGTGTGCGGTCCTGTTAAAAAACAGTTGTGCATATCGCCTAAAAACACCTCTGTTTATGGGTGAAAACTATTTCTGCCGGTTTTGATAATTTGGGGTGTGTGGATGAGAAATGAGTCTAAACCTTAAACAAATGCACTACACGGGAGTGCTTGTAGATTCGAGAAATCAATCTGTGCAAATCCGGCCTAAACCAAGAAATGGCCGTTCCAGACTTGTTTCGGTCACAAAGTGAAGGAGATGGGGTTGATCTTAGGGAGGGAAGCGAAGAAGGTGTTGAGATTGTGAAGGTGTTGGCTATGTATGACTTGTAACAGAAAGGTGAGCAGGCTTACGATGCAAGCAGGCTCTGGGTGTTTGAATACATTTTGTATTAACACTTGGTTTCTGTCTCGTCTGGACTTGTGTTGTTTTTCTCCCGTCTGGAGAATAGGGAGGAGAACCTATTTGTACAAGTCATTTGAGCCTTATTCACGTCTCTCGTGGGAAGTGGAGGAAGTGGAGTGATGAAATAGTGGAGGTGTGTGTTGGTGTTACACGACCAGTCTTGCCCACTTCTCCTGTCATCTCTAACCGTCCATGACTTCCTAACACGTTCTTGTGATGGCGCGTTGCACGCTGCACGCTGTAAACCGCCAAACCAATACCCCAGTATGTATCCCCCGGTTTGTGACATGATTGATGTCTGGAATGTGTGGATCGTGGGACCCACAAAAGGTAGCATGTAATGCTAAATTGAATAACTGCGTTATTCAGGAAGTTGATACTTGTGAAGTATCATGTGTATTTTATGTGATGCGCATCCTGGTGTGGTAGAGTGATGGGTGGTGATTACCATGACGCCTTCTCGACCAATTAACTCGACCGGGGTTGTATAACCAAGCCGGTGAAGTTGGATGGACGAGATGATCTTTGAGACACTCATCTGCGACCGTTGATGGAATTAGGGTTTTGAAGAGGTGCGCAGGCATCATTCTTCAGCTTGGTCGAATCCAAGCTTGGGAGACGATTTTGGCCAAGTCGATCGTACATGCGTGTAGACGGCATGATGGGGCAGGCGCCCATACCCCATTACCTCACGAAAGTATGATCTGGGCCACTCAATTCGTCCTATGAAGTTGAGTGGTCGAGATCAATTTGTGACAAAAAACTAGTGCCGCAAGAGCCGCACATCACGCCATCTTCGGGCGCGCGTTCCAAGACAACCAATTCTTGGTCGGTCTTGGTCGATCGGTCCGGAGTGTAGGTGGTAGGTTGGTGTTCACGCCTATACCGACTATCCCATGAAAACGTGATCTAAGCCACTCAAATCGTCCTAGGTGAAGTTGAGTGGTCGAGATTAGTTTGCAATTTGGGAAGTGTGACCACGCAAGTTTGGACGCGTTTTGGGATAGCCGGGCATGATATGCCTTGGCCGATCGGTGAGGGGATAGACGGGCCCACGGTGGTCATCTTTGGTATGACCGAACACGCTTAATCTAATCTGGGACCCTCCATTCGTGCCGGAGAAGATGGACGCTCGTGATGCTCAAAACCCTAATTTTTGGGTTTCACGGCCGTGCGTCATGCTCTGTTCGGGCACACGAATTGGGATGACCAAACATGGTTGGTCCTGATCGATTGGTCAGGTATGTAGGCGGGCCCACGGTAATTGTGTTGACATGCTCTGGGCCCTTTGAATCTACATCTACGCCCTCCATCTATACCTGCGAAGATGGATGGTTTAGACTGTTTTGCGACACATGTAATATGCCGCAAACCCTAATTTAGGGTTTTCCGTCCATACGCTCTGGTTTGGACGTTTTGGCAAGCTATGCCAATATTTTGGGGAGGCCGACCATGCGGGGTCCGCGTTGGTTCTAAGCAGTGAATATTCCATACCCGCTTGGGGTTATGGAATTGATCCGGGCCATCCAATCACGCTGGTGAGGTTGGATGAACGAGATCATATCCAGACCGATACGGACAGTCCGGATGCTCAATCGGGCTAGTATAACACACCGAGAGTTCTCAATCGGGCTAGTATAACACACCAAGAGTTGCAACCTGTACGGCTATTTCGTACATGCTTTCATTATAATGCTTGGAGGTTCGTGTTGCTCTGCTGAGAGCAACACTCAGTCGTCATGCCGCACTGATAATGAGTACGAAATACAAGGCTGCTCACGCATTAATTAATAATGCTATAAATTCACAGGGTATATGGGATTGTTGCTACATGCTCCAACCTGGATGAATTTCATGTATTCACAGAATGGGATTGTTGCCACATGCTCCATTCTAGGTGAATTAGTAAAGTGAAGGAGTATCCAACACTTATTAATGGCTTTATCTTTTACAAGATGTCAGCGCATGATTTTCTGGTTTTTACAATTTTAACCTTAAATGAAAATCCACCATCAACAACCTCAGAGTCCGTTAAAAGTCCGAATGGACTGCCTCAAAATGTAATATCCACAACGCCGACATAGCAACTAGAACGAAGTCACGAATAATAAGATAAATCACGCTTCATATTATTACATGTCATGTCATGTTTCATATTCCTATAAGTCACAGTTTATATCCTCAATTGACGCTTGTATTCAGTTGCGATTTTGGATTTCACACTAGGTTGCATATTGTTTATTATGTATAATCCGCACGAAGTCACGATTTCAACATTAAAATAAAATGAACAAGAATTTTTAAAAAGATATCTTAAGTTTCAACTTCAAAAAATCCATACCTTACTGATTTTGACCAGGAAATGATAGCTACTAACATCAGCACAACGCTCTGTCACGAAGTAATACTTGTATGCAGCGCTTCCAGATCCTCATGAACAGACTGTTTATACTTTCTCTCCATGATGATAGATTTCTTCTTCAGCCTCCATAGATATCTCAGTATCCCTATATAGCCACGAGAGCGGACCATTGAAAGCACAACACAGGCTGTGACAGATTCCGGCATCCTACTTTCACCGATAACTGCAACAATATCCTTAAAGATATCAACACTTAAGACTAAGAAAGAGAAATATCAGCATTCACCTTCCAAATAGAGGAAAAAACAGAAAACTGTAAGATATATCCAAATAAACAAGGGAAAGAAAAGCCACATAAATACTCATAGAAGGAGACTCTTTACTCTTAGAAAAGTTTTCATTTGGAATAAAATTGCAAAGAAATAAAGTCAGCGAAAATTAATACCAACAAAGACAGAGAAGTACTTGTATACAACACCATTAATTCAGAAGATGACTTTATCCTTGGCAACCGAACAAATGCAATGCCTCTGCAACTCTGCACTAATGTATCAGCACCTTCGACAATCCTACCAACATACTGATACACCCTCATTTCCGCACAACAACATCCGCACCAGCTCACCAAGTCTACACCGCCAAATATTGTACAGAAGAGCTCACTGAAGATTATGTAATTTCCCCATTTTTCTTAGGGTTAAAAAACCAAAACACATAATGTGGATACCTTATTCCATATGTTATAGCTCAAAAGGTGAACAATAAAGTAAGGCGCCAAGCCTAAGTCTAGAAACATTCTAGAATGTATGAAACTTAATAAATGTACTCCCTTGAGGAACACAGGATCATTGAGGAGGTTTTTTCTCAAGGCTATAAATGTGTTATCTTACTGAACAACTTTGTTACAGTTTAAGGTTCAAGGATGGCCTCTTTCTTTTCCTCCTAATTGCATAAGAGAAACTTTCAAACTCTAAGCGTCGTCTGCTTATATTTACTAGCAAAACAACACAAATAACTTAATCATCTCATATCTTCCATCACTCTCAACCTCTTTTTTCTGTTTAATTTTCGTTTACATTTTCTAGATTTAGGGTTTCTTTACCCCTGTTTTTTTCTTGATCCTGGTTATTTTGTTGATCTCTTTTGTTAAGGGCTTGATTTATCTCTTTGCTATTTTGATTATCTGATTTCATCAAAATTTATAGGGTTTTAATTATATGTTAGATTTGCGTTTAATTTTGTGTTTACTTGATTTCTTTCTCTTATTCATTTGTAGGGTTTGTTCTTTAGAGAATATTGATTCAATATTTTGCTTTAGTCTATGTTGTTTAATTTCACTGTAAATGTTGTTTCTAATAAAGCACTAACTTCAACAGAAACATCAACCGAATCAACACCAAATTTTAAGACTCTGACTTATTCAGACCGCTTCCGATGACTTCAGATAGATTCAGACCTAGTTTGTTACATCCTGCTACTTTAATTTGGTTTTAGTTTATTACTTTAGTTATCTGTTTATGGAAAATCTGGAGAAATTAATGGATCATTTGTTGATCCTAACTTTACTTCCTTGTGAAGTGTTGTTAAACAGTTTGATGTATGTCTACAACCCAAACATGGTAATTTAACTTAGTTATGAAAAACCCTTTGTAAATGGATCAATCATTTGTTGATCCTAACCCCTCTGCCTTGTGCAGTGAAGTTAACTTGTTTGGTGTTGTTTTCTACAACCCAAACATGGCCATTTGACTTAATTAGTCATGGGAATCCTTAGGAAATGGATGCATCTTTTGTTAATCGTAACATCCCTGCCTTGTGCAATATTGTTGTGTTGTTTGGTTGTTTTTTTTCTAACAATCCAAACATGGCCATGTAACCTATTTAACTTGTCATGTCTAACTTGTTTCGACATCTGAAAATAGTTGTAATGGTTGGATTATCTGATCTGTGGAGATTCCAAAGTGTTGAAGGTAATAGCTTAAACTTTGTAACTGTTGTAATGATTGTAATCTCAATTATCAGTCGACTAAATCCAATAACACTTAAGAAGCAGATTAATGTTAATGTATGAGCTTCGCCTCCTTTTCGAAGAAAAAAACCCTCAAAACTAAGAATTCCAGATCGGATCTCGGCTTGAGAGCAAAGAATCCATTTTAGGAAGCAAAGAATCCATTAGATTTGCTGCTATCGATCATGAGCACTGTCTGTCGTTTATTTTACTGTGCATCAATCGAAAATATCTATTTCGCATATGATGTCACAATGATGCGAGGTTGAGGTGTGTAAGATGACAAAATTCCAAGTTCTCTAGAGAAGAAGATAAAACCAGACGTGTTAAAAAAGATAATAGTGATCCCTGAACACCGATCTTTTAAAGTATCAGCTCACATGGTAGACTCCTGTAAACATCTAATCATTGAAGTTCTTGAAAAACATTGTTTAGTGAGGGACCAAAGTAATCTAGTACTAGTTAGTGCGTTGACTACTTTGGACGTCTTTGCTATATGCTTCATTTGTCAAAGCGCATGTGCACAACACTCCTAGTCAAAAGCTTCGAGGTCAATTTGTTAAGAGGCAAAACCATAGTGCCACTGCCATGTACGTATAAAAGTTTATTTTGTAAACTAACTAAATCTTCATTATCCTCTCATTTTCAAAACTTTAGTTGATTATCTCGCCCGCCTCAATCTCTAATATCCTCTCTTTCTGTCCTGAACTTGCAGTAGGTTCAGTTTAATTACAAATGGATGAGTTGTTCAGACTATTCAGTCAACTAATAGAATATTCATGTATATCCATGAAACCATTGAGACAGAATTACGGGGTAGTTAACGCATTATATACTAAATGTTAAGAAGATTAGCAAATGGTTAAGTGCCACCAACTAAAATATACAGTATCAAATTAGATATGTTTTTTATATCAGCATTTAACCCACAATTAAAGTTTGGATAAAAATTAATATACAACAAACAAATCTGTATCAGAAAGACCTACAACTTTCTTTTCCGACCATATATCTCTTTAGTTTAACTAATCATACTTTTAACTAAGTGGTTTGTGTCAACGGCTTACTTGTTTTATTATCCTCACTAACTCCCCCTAAACTAAAACCTAATTGCCCCCAAATTTAGCGGACTCTTTGGATTTATGGGTCTGTTCTTTACAAAAACATCTAATCTTTGGATTGATTAAGTACTCATAATTTAATTTTTTATTCATTCCTAAGCCATGGAGCAGATCATCTGAATATCTCATTTGACTTTCATATCCTTCGGATCCTTTCTTTTTCTCTTTCAATTTTCTTATGCTTCTAGAAGAACGGATTATGTAGAGCAGCACCCAGAACGGGTGGTTTTGTCGAGCGAAAGCCAGACCAACGAAATTATTCAAAAATGGCTGGCTGCGCGAGAGATTATGAAGCGATCTTTCACTCAACTCAATCGAGTAGGCATTTTGGGCCTAAGTGTATTTTTGTACTGGGCTAAATTTACGTATTGTATGGTTTGAACTTTTAGTTGACATCAGCCTACCCAACCTACTAGCTGACCTAGGACCTTCTTCGATGACCTCATTTTCGTATTTCAACTCATTGAAGGAACGAGGAACACAACAAGAGTCAATGCTCTTTTGATAATTGACAGGATAAGATTTTGACTCTAAGAAGAATCGTATGAGAAAGAGTTATATAGCAGGAAAAATAGTGGTTTACACGCTGACACTGTCACAGAAAGACATGGCGATGGAGATATGGGGCAACCATGTTATTGTTGTTTCAAGTTTCCATTATTAGTCATCATTGGATCGTTCACCTAAATACTTGTGTTCATATTTTAGCCACAAAGCGTAACCTAGATGCTGACATAAACAGCACGAAATTATGAGATATAGGCGCTTATGATGGAGGAACATTTCTGGCGCAACTTGCTAAAATTTGGAACCTTTATAACCTGGCTTGATTGGGGTATACCCAAACTAATTGGGGTATACCCAATAAGATAAAATAGGGTCATTTTGAAGTAAAGTCAAGCTACCCCTTAACCTATATTTTTGTAAATGGCTAAAATGCCCCCACAATGATTAACTTTAATTTAACTAAAATGATTAGATTAGTTAAATTAGTTAGATTAGTTAGTTGATTTAGTTATAAGTTGAGTTTTAGAAATCATTTAGAGAGAGAATTAGTATGAAGGAGTAGAGGAGATTTTGGGGGAAAAGTTAGGGTTTTTGTGAAATTTGTGATATGAGTGAGATGAGTGATTCTAATCCACGATTTTGAAGTGGGGAGTCTTCTAACTTTCCTCCTACATATGAGTACTTGTATGATGATCTACCGACCATGATCAAATGGATTACATGCATGACCCTCACTTTTATTTTCCTCAAACTCATGATGGGTATGGAAGTGATGAATGTATTGAGCCAAACGAAGAATCCAATGACCAAGAAGAAGAGAATGGAGCTGCAAGTAATCAGGTAGACAACCTACGTGGTGAAGATTGTGATTTTTCCATGCAAATGATGGATTTTGCTTCTTTTTTTTTCAGTTCTGCTGTACAGGGTCGGCAAGGTCGACGCTTGTCGATCATGCCGGCCATAAAAGCCGGCGTGGTTCTACATTGACCAACGTGCCGACTTTTCATGAGCAGTACCACGCCGGCATTGTAGAAAATTTGAACCTTGCCGACTTTCATTTTTTGAAACACAGGAGCCTTTACTTGAAAATGCTTACGCCGGCATTGTAATGTTTTCATACCTTGCCGGCTTTTTTCATGTCGGCAATGTTTATATTCTATTACGTTCCGGTCTTTTCTAGCCGGCATTGTTTTATATGTTGACCATGCCGACCGTGGTAATACACATCAACTAAACTTTTGATGTTTTGTAGATTGTGGCATTGGTACCTATGGAGGATCAGCCTCAAGCTCAGAAAATTAGGGGTCCCGATACTTCCAACATTATGCTAATGATTTGGAATGGAAGGAAAAAAGACGACGCGGTCAATTGGATTGTTGAGAAAGCCAAAGAGAAGATGTGTGTTCTAGTGAAAAACACCCAACAAAGATCTACGCGTTTTGAAATGGTATGCGAGTGTTATGGATCGCCGGAGGAAAGTCACAAGAGAAAGGGTTATGTGTATGATAAGAAGACGACTAGGGTGTACAAGACGAAGTCAAAGAAGTGTGGATGCCCATTCAAGATAATTTTGGGAGGAACAAAGATACCGACAACGTGTGGAGAATGAGTAGAGTTGATGTTGGTTGGCATAACCATAAAGATCCGGACACTCTTGTTGGGCATTGTCAAGTTGCCAAGTTGAAACCGCACGAGTTCGAACAAGTAAGAACAAGTTGGGGAATTAAACCAAGTAAGCTCCTAAGTAAGTTCAAGAGGGACGACCCGCATAACCTCTCTTCATTGTCTACAATTTATGCGGCCAAGGCAACTATTAAAAGAATCGAATGGGATGGAAGAAAGGTGATGGAAGAATCACAATGGTTAATACACAAATACAACTACACGGTGAGACACCATGAGTCATCGGAGGGGAAGGTGGATCGTATTTTTCTTGCGTATCCCGATATGATTCAATTGGCGCGTTGCTTTTACCAAGTTTTGTTCATGGATTGTACTTATAAGACGAATAGGTACAACATGCCTTTGTTGAACATTGTAGGACAAACCTCGGATAAGCAATCGTTCACGGTGGCATGGTGTTTTATGGATCGTGAGAAGGATGATAGTTATATTTGGGCATTGGAAACTTTGAAGCTTCTCTACCACGAAGACGAAACTCCGGGGGTTATAGTCACCGACAATGAGCAAGCAATAATGAACGCCGTGAGGATAGTCTTTCCCAATGCACAAAATTTCCTTTGCACTTGGCATATACAATGCAATCTTAGAAAGAATTGTAGAAGTCATATCCAAAAACCGAAAGCAAAGAAAGGAACTAAACGTGAAAAAGAGGAAGATGAACGTCTTAGCAAACTAACTAAAGAGGAGCGAGAGAAGGAGAAAGAGAAAGAAGACGAAGAATGGAAAGAAGGTGAGATTAAGTTTGGGTTATTCATGAAAGCATGGGATAAGGTGGTTTGGTCGATGAGTGTGGGAAGATATGAGTTAAACTTGAAGGATTTCGAGGATGATTGGGGAACTAATTACCCCAAAGTAGTGGAATATTGCAAGAAACAATGGTTGAGGCCACACAAAGAGAGGTTTGTGTATGCTTATACTTATGACTATAAACATTTCAAACTTGAATCCACAAGTATGGTAGAGCAAGCTCATGGGAGACTAAAAGGTCTACTTTTCACGAGTCAAAATGGGATTGTGACGGTGCAACATGCTATCCATGAGTACACTAATAATGATATCGACAAGATAAAAAAACAATTCCAAGAAAGTAGCTTCCGGAAGTTGAAGGAGTTTAAGGAGGATGATTGGTTGCTTGTTGGTATACATAGAAACGTCTCGCATTGGGCAATACGTTTCATGATGAAACATCTCGCATTGTTTAAAAAGTATAAAAAGTATGATGACCCGAGCACTCCTTGTAAGTGTAGGATAATGAAGGCTATCGGACTTCCATGTCGTCATATGCTTGGTAGGTATAAAACTCCCATTCCTCTTGATGATATCGATCCCTATTGGAAGCAGTTATCTTTCAAACCGGCTCCAAGAGAAGATCCCGATGAAGAGTTTGGCGACATGGAACTTGGGAGAATAATCCTCGAAAAGTACCCCAAGTTGAATAGGTTGGACAAACAAACTATGAAGCACAAGTTGATGCCGATAGTTTACCCTTTTATGGAAGAACTTGAAGAACCGGAGAAACAAGATCCTAATGGTAGACCAACTACCAAAAAGACGAGGGCGGAAGAAAGAGAACAAATCAAAGAGTTTTTGAGTACAAATTGCGATCAAGATCAATCCAAAGGAGAACAAATCAAAGAGTTTTTAAGTAGAAATAGTGATCAATCCAAAAGGGAAAACATTAAAGAGCATTTGAGTACAAAGTGCGATCCATCCGGACATGTTTATACCGAGGCGCAATACAAGGAGGAGCCCGCTAAAAAGAAAAGAGGTCGTCCAAGGAAGGATTCAACTACGCCAACGGTCTCTAACTTGAATACAAATGGCACTCTACCTCTTGAGAGTCAAGCAAGCGTGGAATTTGTTGGAAAGAAAAGGGGTCGGTCAAAGAAGGATTTAACTACACCAACCGTCTCTAACTTGAATACAAATGGAACTCTACCTCTTGAGAGCCAAGCAAGCCAAGGAGATGTTGCAAAGAAAAAAGGTCGTTCAAAGAAGGTAGTACAACCGGTGTTGCAAAAGTATCGCACTCAACTCCCTCCAATTATTCAAGATTTCGTGATTGGTACCGACGATGTTCCGAAAGATGGAAATTGTGGGTTTCACGTTATCTCGCAACAATTGGGACACCTAAGTGGAGCGGTTGAAGAGAATCTCACCCAATGCCAATACATTAGAAAGAAGATGGCCGCTCGACTAGAAAACGACAAGGAGTTCCATATCTCAATGATTCTAGAAGGTTCCATGGAGGAGAAAGAAGCAACTTTCAAAGGTTTGCTAACTAGTGTTAAAGTCCCTGAGGGAAATGCACCGATCAAATGGGAGCATTGGTTGAGAATGCCGGAGTGTGGCCATCTATTGGCAGATACTTGGAATTGCGTGGTACATTTTTTTAGTGAGGGACTATCTATAGCATTTGCACCGAAACATGCGGTTTGCGTGGAGCAACTCAAGCATAGAAGAATTGTCATGGCTTTGGTGGATAAAAATCATTTTATTGGTCTACAACTCAATAAGGAATGTCCATTACCTCCTCTATGTAGGTTTAGTTTGTGGGAGAAGTTCACAAACAACAAGAGCAAGGAATGGATGAAAATTTATGAGGACAACATGGCCCTTTGGAATGTTATAGATGAGTCTCGGGAATGTCCCATAGATTTGACTAAAGGAGGTTCAATAGATTTGAATGAACTTCCTCTAATAGATTTGAGTGAGGAGTGAATATGATTAGGGAATAAAGCAGCTTTTTGTGTAGTGTACAATGGAGTACTAGACAAAACATTCGTACTTTTTGGAGTACTTTTGTAATCGCATGCGTGTTTTGTGTAATGTACTTTGGAGTGCTACAAATGAATGAAATGAATGTGTTTTTTTGGGTGTATTCTCATTTGGTCGGCATAATATTTACTACCAAACCTGCCGGCTTTACCAGGGTCGGCACGGTATTATTTCGTCAGACTGCCGGCCGCAATGCATGACAATACAGGAAAAAGCTGCCTGATATGGCCGGCAAGGTCTGGCTTTTGCCAAGCTGCCGGCTCCTGATACGCCGGCAATGTTTATGAAATTTACCATGCCGGCTAAGAACTCCCTTAAAAAGATTGTTCCTGGGTGTTCTTTTCTATTAAACCGGCAAGGTCCTGGTTTTGCCAAATTGCCGGCGTTTATTGAGCCGGCATTGTTATTGAGGAGAACCATGCCGGCTAATAACTCCCTCAAAAATTATTCATGAATGTTATTTTCTATAAAGCCGGTAAGGTATATTATAATATCCATGCCGACAGAACAACCGCCGGCAGGCTTTTAATATACGAAAATGCCGACTGTAAGGGCGCCGGCAGGATTCTAATTTAGGAAAATGCCGACTATATATCGGATACAAACCTTAATTAAAGCATACAAACGTTAAAAACTTTACCCTAACACATTTGGGACATATATAGTGTCTTTTTCCGGTACACAATTTCTTAGGAGAGGTAATTAGCTTCATCTTACCGTCGCAACATGGATCTGTGCATGGTAGAAGGTTGATTTTAGCAACTTCATCTTCATACGGAGCTACACGCTCATCTATCCAATAGAAAAACCCACAACAAGTGCATTTTGAAACATACGGCTGATATACACCTCCTATTGCAGCTTTCATGAGAAATAAGAATCCCTTACAACCTTCAATAGTGCATTTGCTTCCTTCAAAGGGACAATCGCTTGCAAAATGACCACTTAGTGTACAAAGACTACAAATATTTGGTGGTGAAACTTCCATTCTTTATGCAAGGTTGAAGATGAAGTTGGGAATGCTTTTATAATAACAACATACCTAATATCTTGATTTTGAAATTTCTAGCCGTTGAGCATTCAATGGGTTGTACTTTGTACCTAAAATGTGCAACTAACATTTAGGTCGGCAAGGTATAGATTTCATACCATGCCGGCCTCAAGTACGGTCGGCAATGTAGAGACTTCATACCATGCCGGCCTCAAGTACTTTGTCTAAAACTGTATAAACAAAATAATAACTTCTAAAGCAACTAAAACTGAAAATTAGAATAAGTTTAACAAGTCTCAAACCACAATCTAAGAGTTCAAAACATAATGAAAGAGTTCAAACCACAATCTAAGTTTCTAAACCAAGTGAAACATAATAAAGTTTAAGAATTTCATGGATCATTCTCATTGTTGCTATCTTCCTCCCCATCACTAGCTTTTTCACCGGCATCAGCTTTTGCTTTTCCCTTCCCCTTCACTGGACCTATGTAATCACCATCCTCATTGTAATAGGGGTTCACTCCAGAAAAGTCACATGCCCTGAAAAAAGTTCTTGGATCGACCTCTTCTTCTTCCTCCTTTGATGATGTGCATTCTTCATAGTTGAGGGGATTGCTAGGACTGTTCATAAACCTTAGAAATTCTTCTGGATTTTCCTTACCCATCAAACATAACTTTCTAAACGGACAATTCTCTTCAGTTTCATCTTTAGGTTCTTCTAAATTGGGATAAATTGTGTTCAAATATTCAAATAGCTCTTCTGCATTGTTAACAAGACAAGGTAGTTCTTCTTTTGTTTCCACTGGGAACCTAAACAATGCACAAATAAGATATATGAAAACAAACAACACAACACTATTGATCTTCTTCCACTGGCCGGCAAGGTTTTAACCAACTACACTGCCGACTACAGTAAAGCCGGTAAAGAGATAACCAAATACCGTGCCGACAAATAAAAAGACGGAATGGTCCTATTTATGAAAGATGCCGACTAATAACTTAGGAAATTAAGGTTTCTGATGCCTAACGTCGGCATGGTACAAGTCAAAAACCACGCCGACCAAATATAACCCGGCATGGTTGGTTATTATACCCTGCCGGCCCTGGTTATTGTCCAACAGTCGCCATGGCTCTGATGAAAAGTCGGCATGTTATTCATCCTGAGACCCTTCCGGCGCTTTGAAAATACAAATGGCCGGCGTGTTGTTCAACTATCGACCTTGCCGGCCACAAATCTGAAAATCAAAATTTTCGATTTCTAACCTAATCTAACAATCATATTCAACAAAACAATAATGGGTTTGAGTTTATAAATCACTTACAATCTTCTTTTCACCTTTATAGGTTTCTTTTCAGCACCTTCAAGGATTGGATTTTCGGGTTTGCTAGTTCCAACCTTTCCCTTACCTTTTCCCTCTGATTTGGATCTATGGATGTTACCAGTTGAATCTCTCTTGCTGCTGGATCGTTTAGAATCAACCATTTTTTTTGTAGAAAATCAAAATTGAAAATTTTGATTTTAGGTTTTTGGAATGAAAGAGAAGAGGAGATGGATTAGAGAAGAAGGATTAGAGGAAGATTAATCAGTTTTTAGTTTTTAAGTTTAGGGTTTAGTTTTAGGTTAATTAGTATAGGGTTATTAAAGTAACTTTACCACGTTTTGGCCTCCCCTTAGTAAGGTCACATGTCCACTTAAAATTGGGTATACCCCAATTAGTTTGGGTATACCCCAATCAAGCCAGGTTTTATAACTCTTTTATTATCAAGAGCTACTACTCAATTAGGAGCCGACTAGTACTACAACTAGTGGTGTATTGGTACGGGTTTGAAATAACATACTTGTTGTAGCAAAAATGTTTCTATAACAATCCTCGAGATTTATATATGAAGATGAGATTTCATCCGTTGGATGATTCTATAATTTCCTCGAGATGCATTCTTGATAAAAGTCGTGATTTCTGATGATAGAATATGAATCGTTGGATGATTCAATAGCATTTCTCATGATGCATTCCTGATGGATGGGAATTTTCTAGCTGCTTGATGAATAAGTTCTCCTAAAGCTTTGGCTCTTCAAGAATTGTTGATGATGAAAGTGGGGGTACCTGCAAAAGACACTCTGATGCCTCAATGAGTAAGCGCTCTAAGCAGGTTTTTATGGAGAGAGAACGATTATAAATGTGTACCTTTACAGTTGAAATTCCACCTCTAATTATAAGTTATGGAGGAATTGTATCCAGTCTAATATTTGTCTGGATACATTTTGATTATGTATCTGGACAAAATGCATTCCGGGTTCATCTTGGTCAAAACCAATTTTCATTTTTTAAGGGATCTATAACCTCCAGGTTATACCTAGTCTTATTCTGTGTCCCCCCTTTTCTATGGATTTGTAACTTCCAGGTTTTGAATGTGTACTTGGTCTTCTTAATAACCGATTCCTCCTTTTTCTGAGGATCTATAACTCCCAGGTTATACCTGGTCTTCTCATTAATTGATTCCTCATTTTTCTGAGGATTTGTAACTTCCAGGTTATACCTGGTATTCTTGTGAAGAAGGATAATTGTTGACAGGGCTATAATATCCTTCCATATTTTTGATCCAAGAGCCCCATACTTATCTTGGGTATAACTATTGGGTTGAGGCACTTGGGCACATATACCAAACTATATAGTACAAACATCGTCCCCTCTTAATTCTCAACTTGTTGATGGGTCAAGAAGAGTCCCTTAGTTCAATTGATCCGGCCTTTTAATCAGACGCCCCAATCTATTTGTTGAAGTGACATGGTAGCTAGTCTGCTTGCGAACAAGGTTGCACTTGGTGTTGCTAGACGAGATTTTTCCGTAGTCAAATACGAACGATGCTTGATGATTATATCACGAGTTTCAAGTTATGTGTGTGCTGCTGTAATATGTCTTCGTGCTTGCTGATACAACACTTTATTTATTTATTTATTTTTATTTTTTTGGCAATGCTATTGTACTGACTGCGATAAATGTTGGCACGTCTCTTAGATAGTGTATCTCGTTTTTGAGACAAGGGTTCCTGGTTGCACTGGCGCAAACCTTGGTGAGATTTTGTGTTTGCGACGAAAGCAAGACTTAAGTCTCCAATTGTGAGGTGACGCCATAGATGCCAGCACGACGAAAGACTTTCTGCTCGTACTGTACTTGTCGTATAACTTCACTGTTCGGAAAAAAACTAACATATTTATTCTATGAAGTATAGACCATTATGCTTTGATTTGTATAATGCTGCATAGGTATACCCCATTGATGATCCAATAATGATGGTGATGCCGAATCATGATCTGTACCTTTTAGATGGTTGTAAAATATCACAACTACTCATGCATTGAGAGCTTGATCAGTGATATTTTTCGAGTGATGCTTCACTATATCTCAAACATAATGTGGAGAGCATGAGGTAAAATATGAGACTTATTCCCTTGAGATCTTCGTATTAGCCTTCTTCTTTTTTTATACTGCTGGTTGTGATTCTTTTTTCTTATATATTTTTCTTCTATTTTTTATCATCGCTCCTTGCGATTATTTTTTCCTCGCTCTTTCCCTGCATGTCCAATGAATCCACTTCATGCGAATATTTTTATTTCATTTTTCCTCCATTGTAACGATCTACGTTACAAATTAGCTCAGTTAGCAACTCAGTGAAGGTAAGATTGAAATCAGAGAAGAAACTAGATATTTTTCATCAGGGAACTCAGGTGCTACAATGATTGGTCTTAAAGGACCTATCCACAACCAGAGATCGGATGGTTCCTAGTTCATCTCAGACACACAACTAACAAAACCCTAATAACTGAAATAGGCCCAAACAAACAAACTGACTAAGGCATAAGCCCAACAATAAACTAAACTAGCTAAAGTCTAAGATTAAGCCCAACAACTTTGAATACAAGACTCTTTCATGACAAATCCCTCTCCTTCACCTGATCCTTGTCCTCAAGGATTAGTTTTGGAAATAGATTCTGCATAGCTTGCTTGTCCTCCCAAGTAGCTGTTTCTGCTGATAAGCCTTCCCATTGGATCAAGACTTGTGAGACATCTTGCTTATTCTTCCTGATCATTCTTGTATCTAGTACCTGCAATAGCTTAATCTTCATTTCTCCTTCTAGTGGTTGCTGGAAATTCAGTTTGTGGTAGTAAACCAGCTCCCAGTTTGGGTTTCAATTGGGATACATGAAAAGTAGGATGAATCTTTGACCCTGCTGGTAGTTTCATCTTGTAAGCCACCTTGCCAATCTTTTCTATAACTTGATAGGGACCAAAGAACTTAGCAGATAACTTAAGGCTCCTTCTTAGCTGCACAGTGGTCTGTCTGTAAGGTTGTAACCTGAGATAGACCCAATCTCCTACTTCAAAGGACCTTTCAGATCTCTTTTTATCAGCCTGCTGTTTGATCCTGTGTTGTGCTGCCTCTAATGTCCCCTTGAGTATCTCTGTCCCATGAGTTGCCTCTGTTGCATATAGTTATCAACTTCTGCACTTACACCCTGAGCTGCTGAAGTAATACCAAACTGTGGAGGGGGGTATCCATAATGCCTCAAAAGGAGTAAGATTGAGGCTTGTGTGGTAGCTAGTATTATACCACCACTCAGCCAAAGGTAACCAAGTGGCCCGTTTGCTTGGCTTGAAGCTTGTCATGCATCTGAGGTAAGCCTCCACACAAGCATTTACCCTCTCAGTTTGACCATCAGTCTGGGGATGGTAGGTTGTGCTGAGGTGTAAGGATGTACCTAGTCTTGCAAATAGAGCTTGCCAAAAATTGCTTATAATGACACTATCTCTGTCTGACACAATGCTCTTAGGGAGACCATGGAGTTTAAAAACTGAGTCTAGAAATACCTTGGCCACTGAGGCTGCAATATATGGGTGGCTCAATGCCAAAAAATGACTGTATTTGGAGAATCTATCCACCACTACCAGAATAATCTCTCTGCCTTCAGATTTGGGTAGGCCTGTGATAAAATCCATGCTGATATGCTCCCAAGCTTGTTCAGGTACAGGAAGAGGTTGTAACAGTACACCAGGAAGAGAAGTAAACCCCTTGCGCTGTTGGCAGATGTCACACTCTTGCACATACTGTATTATTTGTTTAAGCATTCCTACCCAGAAAAAGTAGAGTTTAGCTTTCCGGTAACTAGCTTGAACCCCATAATGGCCTCCAATCACAGAAGAATGGACTGAAGCAATGATTTTCTGCCTTAAGTCTCCTCCTTCACCGATATCGATTCTCCCCTTATACTTTAGTATTCCCCCAACATAAGAGTAATCTCCATCTGAGTTGTCTTGAGTTAACATTTTTGGAAATAATTCTTGAGCCTTAGAGTTACCCTCATAATTGTCTTGAACTTCCTTGAGCCAGTTAGGTTGTATTACACTGAGGCTACTGCAAACTGGTCCTCCTTCTAGGTGTACTCTGGACAATGCATCTGCCACTTTGTTTTCAGCTCCTTTCTTATATTTTAGCTCATAATCATACCCCAATAACTTTGCCAACCACTTTTGTTGAAGCATTGAATGAATCTTCTGTTCCATGAAATATTTTATGCTTTGGTGATCAGTATAGATGATAAACTTGTTCCCCATTAAATATGATCTCCATTTATTAACAACCATTACTACTGCCATTAGTTCCTTTTCATTGGTGGACATGGCTAAATATCTTTCTCCCATTCCCTTGTTGTAGAATGCTATTGGCTTATCTTCTTGCATCAGAACAACTCCAACTCCAGTATCACATGCATCTGTGGCCAATTCAAATGGCTTGTTAAAGTCTGGAAGCACTAGGACTGGAGTGGTGGTAACAGCCTTCTTGACCTTCTCAAAAGCCTTCTGTGCAGCATCACTCCACTGAAACTTGTTTTTCTTGAGTAACTCAGTGAGTGGTTTAGCTATCAACCCATAATCCTTGACAAACTTACTATAATACCCAGTTAGTCCCAAAAACCCTCTCAAATCTTTAATTGTCACTGGAGTTGTCCATTTGTCCATGCATTCTATTTTTGCTGGGTTTGCAGAGACTCATTGTTCATTGATGATGTGGCCCAAGTATTCATTTTGTGGCTGACCAAAAGAGCATTTACTGAGTTTGATGAACAAGGAATGTTTCTTGAGAATTGATAGAGCTAGATCCAAGTGCTTCTTGTGGGTCTCCATGTCAGGGCTATAGATAAGAATATCATCAAAAAACACTAGTATGAACTTCCTTAAGTATGGCTTGAAGATGTCATTCATCAGTGCTTGGAAACTGGCAGGATAATTTGTCAATCCAAAAGGCATGACAAGGAACTCATAGTGACCTTGATGTGTCTTAAAAGCAGTTTTTTGAGTATCAGCTGTGTAGTTGCAGGAAATCCCACAACACACCCCTTATAATATTTTCTAAATCTAAATCTATTTCATAATCAAAATAAAGATTAAAGTTCTAAAATTATAAAATGGACATAAGGATTTTTTACATGGTTCGATCAATGTGATCTACATCCATGGTTCTTCACTATGATTGTTGAGGTTACATTAGTATTACATTTACAATCTCCATTAATGGATATTTTGTAGAGCTCTAGATCTAATTATTTGGGGGAAGAAGATGATAAAGAAAATAAATCCCTCTCTAAAAATATCTCTCTCTAAAATAATATCTCTCTCTTAACAAAATGTGTCCTCCTTTTGTCTCTCCTACTCTCCTCTTTATATATGTGTTTACATAGTGGATGACAGCTAATAGGGCCCATATTTTCGGATCTAGCTTGCGGTAACCTCGCGAGCTTGTAAATGTTAATTTCGCAAATATATTTAATTTCGCTAAATTACCACACTTTACTCATGTTTACACTATTGTCATCTGTTATGTCATTCATATAATTATTTTACGACGTCCTCGCAATCGTTGTTGATGAGATTTTCGCTGGTGTGTCGTTGTTGCGATATTTGGATCCTACATCTTGCCTCTTTTTCCTTGAATATTGCTTGAAGAGCGATCTTTAAGGAAAAATCCTCTTTGTTGTAGTTGTTAGTGCGAGATGCTTAATGTTGGAGTAATCTTTGATCTTTGTTGATGAAGGAACGAGCGAAAGAATACTGGACTTGAAAAGTACGTACTTGCCTCTATTCTTTTGCGAAGTTCCGAAACTTTGAGAAGTATATATGAAGTATCGTTTCTTGAAGTATGCGAAGTATGAAGTATCCTTTGAAGAAGTATAAGAAGTACTTAATCCTCGAAATATATAAGAAGTATGAAGTATCCGTTGAGAAGTATCCGTCCTTGATTGCGAATAAGAATTATTGCGAAATTATTACTCCACGTTCTCTGCCTCATGCAATGTTGTAATGCAAATAAGAATTTAGATTAGTATTCAACATTTCTTTTATCAAAAATATTTATTTAATTGCAAGTTCAAATCGTTTTTCTTTGTTTTGATTTCCTTTGTATAACTTGTTTCGTTTCATCCGATAAACATCTTTCATGGAAATGATCCTAATGAGGTCTTACGCAGCCTGTTGATGGAAGGTTATTATTTTTCCTCCTACTACTCTCCATGTTAGATATCATTCTCATTTGAAACAAAGCAAGTATTTAAGGGAAATATATAAATTGATCTCTGCGAGATATTGTTCTCAGTTTCTCTTGTAATTGTGAAATCTCTGTAATTCTGCGATTGTATCGCGTTTTGTAAATCAAATGAAAAATCTTTTATTTTTTGTAAGTAAAATGTTTAAGGAAAGTGGTACTTAGCTTTTGTGGTTTGCTGTTGTTGTCAATCCCGCGCGAAAAACACGTTGCACGAAGTATAAATGTCACTTAGCAAAAACAGCTGCGAGAGGCAAAAATTGAACCCGCGATCTTGTACTTGCATATTCTCGCACCATACCAACTGTGCTAACCCTCTCTTGCGAAATAATCAAAGATCTTGCGAAGTAATCAAAGACTAACTTTGCGAGAGGCAATTTTGTATAAATTTCGCATAACAAAAACAAACTTGCGAGAAGCAAGAATTGATCCTGCGACCTTCTGCTTGCATTCATGCCTCCTGACCAACTGTGCTAGCCCTGCCTATGTGAAGTGTTTCTGCGAAATAATCACATACTTTCTTCTTGCGAAAAATCCATGCGAAAAATACACATTCGTTAGGATTTGAACTCGCGACCATGAACTCATTAACTTCGCAGATAACCAATCAGTTGCCCTCTTTTTTTATAATAATGAAACAACCTTGCGAAATTATCCATTTTTTCCCCTCTGTAAAAAGAAGAAAATTATGCTCGCAAGTGAATTCGAACATGCGACCACGAACACACATGTTGTTCTCTGGACCAACTGTTCAAGAACTTCTCTGCGAAATTAACTCATAACCTTTTTTTTCCTTATTCTCTTATTCGCCACTGAAGATGATAATAAAATGAAAACTATGTATCTCTGCGAATTCGAACCCATGACCTATTGTTTGTTCGCTCATCCTTGAACCATCTGTGCGAATTTCTGTTTGTGATAAAAATTGCAGCATCTGCCTTTTATCTTCTCTTCGCCTTCCTTTATTTCCTTCAACAATTTGCCTCTTGCTTTTTCTCCTGAACATGGAAATCTTCCATTGAAACTTTAGTTTTCTTCCCTAAATTTCACCACAGAAACTAATTTTTTCTCTTACTCTTTTCATGTCTTTGAATTGTTGGTGACGTTTACTCCTTGAAAGTATGACTTCTTCCATGAAATTTCCATTTTTGAACCTAAACTTTGTAGATCTAGACAAATATAAACAATAATTAATCTTCATAGAAACTTCTTGAACCAACAAATTACAGGAAGGATAAATCCTTTACTCCTCCCTGTTTCTAGCGCCAAATGTAGTTGCAGGAAATCCCACAACACACCCCTTATAATATTTTCTAAATCTAAATCTATTTCATAATCAAAATAAAGATTAAAGTGCTAAAATTATAAAATGGACAGAAGGATTTTTTACATGGTTCGATCAATGTGATCTACATCCATGGTTCTTCATTATGATTGTTGAGGTTACATTAGTATTACATTTACAATCTCCATTAATGGATATTTTGTAGAGCTCTAGATCTAATTATTTGGGGAAACAAGATGATAAAGAAAATAAATCCCTCTCTAAAAATATCTCTCTCTAAAATAATATCTCTCTCTTATCAAAATGTGTCCTCCTTTTCTCTCTCCTGCTATCCTCTTTATATAGGTATTTACATAGTGGATGACAGCTAATAGGGCCCCTATTTTCGGATCTAGCTTGCGGTAACCTCGCGAGCTTGTAAATGTTAATTTCGCAAATATCTTCAATTTCGTTAAATTACCACACTTTACTCATGTTTACATTGTTGTCATCTGTTATGTCATTCATGTAATTATTTTACGACGTCCTCGCAATCGTTGTTGATGAGATTTTCGTTGGTGTGTCGTTGTTGCGATATTTGGATCCTACAAGCTGGGTACACTTTGATTTGGTGGTATCCTGCTCTCAAATCTATCTTGGTGAAAAATCTTGCTCCTTTGAGTTCATCTAGCAACTCCCCTATCACTTGAATGAGATACTTATCCTTAATAGTGATCTCATTAATCTTTCTATAATCCACACAAAACCTCCACCCTCCATCTTTCTTCTTAACCAATAAAACTGGAGATGAGAATGGACTGTGGCTAGGCTTAATGATTCTTGTGTGTAACATTTCTTGAACTAATTGTTCTATTACTCCCTGATGAGTGCCAAATAGTGCATATTTATACACATTTTTATTGGCATTTTACCCATCTTTTGCGCTTAGAAATCAGATATTATCCCAGATTCTGTTTTCTTTGTTTTCAAGAATAAATATTTGTATTAATTAATTTTGTGTTTTTAGGTACTAAATAAAGTCCGGAGAAACTGAGGAGCCAAAGGAGCAGAGAATTGGAGTCGAGCATCTATGGAGCAGATAGCCAAAGCCCACGCGCGAATCAGTTGCAACCCAACAAGGAAGACATGGGCTAGAGCTACCCACGACCCGGATCCGAACCCGCTCATCTCGAGCCGTTGAGATCTCGCCCAGATGCATCATACGGTCGCTCCTTCGCTCACATCTACTTCTCGATGCTCCGCTCAACACCAAAGATGCCTATATCCTGAGCCGTTCAGATTTCGCCTGCTCTTCATCCAACGCTCGCTGAGGCCTTCCCATCGTCCGTCGCTGCGCCTGCCTCACAACGAATCAACCTAACCCTATACCCATCGAGCAACTCCCCCATTCTCTTTTCCACTTTCTCTTTCTTCCTCCTCTCCCGTCTCCATCACAGAGCAGAGCTCTGCTCTTTACCTCCATCTCCATCCTCTGCCGCACCACCTCCATCATCTCTTCCTGACACCCCAAGCCGCTCCACCTTACCTAATCACTCTCTAGTTCTTTCATAGCTTCTTTCCTAGGAGCTAAGAGAGAAATAGACAGAGATGGGTTAGGGTTTCGATCAATCAATCAATTGAAGAAGAGTCAGAGCCGATTAATCAAGAGGAAAGCTCGATTCAGAGGATATCAGAGTATGGGTTACATTTAATTTATGTTTTAAAGTAAACTAGGGTTTGGTAATTTTAGGTCTCATTGCATGTATAAATAGGGATGAATTGTGTTGATAGAGAGCATGCCCTGGCTAGCCGAGTTGCTTCACTTAGGTTAATTTGTAGTGTAATTGTTATTTCAATGTTCTAATTTAGTTAACCAGGGTGTTTGATGAAACCCCTGTTTCTATTGTCAAGCATGTCTATTTTCAGTTGTGTTTTTGCTGAGTATAAGATGATTAGGATTACTAGTTAGCTGATGAACCTTGTTAGCCTGTGATGAGCTATACTGTAAGAAGATAGTTCATACTAGGGGATAATTAGCCAAAATTGGTTAATAAACATCCAATGTAGACCTTCATAAGAAGGCACAAGAACATAGCTCAAAATATATAGTCTGGGCATGAGATTAGGGATGGATTCATCACCCTGATGCTTCCAATTTGTTACATTCCATTTAATTTCCTTAGTTCATTGTCACAACTCAACCTCAGTCGTGTATCGACACCAAAAACCAACAATATTGTGTTACATTTCACTTGAAACTCAGTCTAGAGCAAGCCTTAGATCATCTTAAGCACCACAAGTCCTTGTGGGATCGACCCGTACTTGCCGCGTCTCCGATAGACGCCGTGCACTTGCGGTATAATATGTAGGCCATAATTTATACACATTCCGAGGCCTACCAAGTTTTTGGCGCCGTTTCCGGGGACTTGGCGTGTGCCCTGTGATCATTGGCCTGTCTTTACTGAGAATCACTCACCCTGTACATTTTCATACTGTATTAACTCTTTTAGTCCTGTTTTTAGTGTAACTTGTGGTAGTCTGCTTTCTCTCAATTTGTAACTTGTATTAACCTTTGCATCATCTTGTGGTTGCATCATTTGTTCTAGCTATTTCTCTCCCCTGTATATATTTGTATTTAACTTGTTTTAGTCTTTGTATGTGTAACTTAGTCGTTAAACATCTGTGCATAGTGCATTGTAGTTTCGCATTGTAGTTCGTATTTTCTCATTGCATCTCAGTTAGTCTACTTGCATTGTATAAATACTTGCATTGCATTAACTCCATCTGCATTTTCACTTAGTGTTAGCTGTAACTTTCACTTTCCCCTTCTTAGTTTATATCTTGTTCTCTGCTGCTGTCATTGTATGCTGTTCATGGCATTTCAGTTATCTGGTCATTGTAACCTCAGAAGATCTAACCCTTTCAACTGAGCCAGCAGGTGCATGCTACTGTACTCTTCTGGCCGAGCAAAACCAAGAAAGGAGAAGGCGCAGAACTTGAGCTCACAAAGCTCTAAGCGGTCGCAATTCGGGTAAGTGGCTCCATGAGTGAATACACACGAGTTATATGAGCATGACTTGTAACCCATGTTAGACTAGCATCTATACATGTTTTTATGAGTTGTATGTCTTGTTTGCGCACTGTGTACAGGTGGGAAACCTTGTAAGGCTGCCATCACTGAGCATAACTCTTTATCAGCCCACATGTAGCCGTATTTTCAAACTTTCAATCCGCCTACGAGCTCCATTTTTAGAAGTCAAGCTGAGCCTCATTTCCAAAACCCCGTTGAACTAATTGTTTGCTTGAGGTAGCCAAAGCTAGCCCCCATTATTTCAAATTGTGCAGCATCCGAGTTGAGAATATAATCTGCTTGATCTCGTACTATAATTGTTAAACTCAACCATTGTGTATCCGCCTTGCCGGTCATTGAATGTATGCCCCAGAACTTGCTTGCTGAACGAAATTTGCATGCTCTGAGTTGATGTTGCTTGCAGCTGTACTTAAACTATAGCTAGGTTAGACTTTGCTTAAACTCTAAGTTGCAACTGTGATTAGACTTAGCTTGAACTGTGCTTAGAACCTATTTTCATGCCTAAAGATTTCACCCTGCAACTAGGATAGATCACCAACATATGGAATTTGCAAATTTTAAGTTTTTGAGTCTTTGGGCTGTAGCTTGCTTTTGCCTGAGACTTTGCATAATCTGTGCACCATCTGAATTTTGCAAAGCCCTATCATTGCTCTGCAACTTTACTTGTGATATCTCAATCTTGCAATATTGTGTTATATCTCCCCGCTATATTCTTGCATGCTCTTAGTTGGAATTTTGCAAATCAGGTCATCCTTGTTTAATTTACCAATTGGGTAAATGTGTTGCGTGAAATCACCAATTCTTTGAAACTTTGAGTGAGATCAGTTTGAGGGTTTGCTTGAGTGAAAAATTTGAGAATCAAATTGAGAGTTTTGAGGGTTTTTGTGATTGAATTGTGAGAATTTGGCTGAGATTTGGCTGAACTTAGCCCCCGCAGATTTGAGCAACCTGCTCTCGGTTGTGAGTGAAAATCTAAAATTTTGCTTGATATCAACTACACTTGTTGACTCCGAGTGAGTGAGTGAGGGCTGAATAGAAAACTTTGACTCAAAGAGTAAAAGTCCGAGCGAGAGAGCTGAGTGAGTGAACCAAGTTCTTTTGTTCACCGAGTTGAACCGGGCCGAGTTGAGTTGACTCCCCGAATCGTTGAATCACCATATCGCGATCTACCGAGTTGAATCGGTTTTCATTTTTCAACATAATTTGGGCCGTGCAGCTACTAGACCGAACCCATTCCAACAGTGGCTATGCATCAGCCCACATACCGGTCATTCAATTCATTGGCCGCACTTGTTCATCTAACTTGGGCTCGCAACAACTAGGTTCTACACAACCACTAAGCTTAAACCAAACTCAAGCCCACCTAACTTAGCCTTCTTAGTTGGGTCATGCAAGACCAAGCCCACAAAACCAAACCAAAACCCACATAAACCAAACTTTCCCAACAAAACCAAATGAAACCCAATAAACCAAACCAATCCCACCAAAACCAAACTTAGTCCACTTCAACTGGGCTTTGAGTTCAATTTGAGTTGATAAATCATGTCGAGGATTTTGGTCTGCATCTGGGGATGGAAACAGATCCATTAGAGAACTCGCTTACGGGTATACTTCATTATGAACTCCCCACGGACCATAATGATTTTAGGGAGTATTATGAGCCTTCTCGGGGCCACGACCTTGAGTACTCATACCCTAACCATCATGAGCACATGTATCACCACCACAAAGTGGAGAGATGAACAATTTTATACTCCCCACTCCTTGTTTACAATCACTAATGGAAACTCTCATGGAGCAAAATGGTAGGCTTGAACCGAATGCAATACATGACCATCCATATAGCAACATGCATGATCATCCCTTCTCTAGTGAACCATGTGCACAACCATTTAATGATTATTCATATGAAACATGCATACCCACTATTGAAGACTCTCCCTCCATTGAACAATGTCACATGTTCTTAAAGATGAACCCGATTCATTTAGAAAAAGAAGAATGGAAGGCGAGTTCATGATAGAATGATTATTGTCCCTAATAAAGAAAATCTTGAAAATAGTGTTTCTCTTCCTACTCATGCAACGAACACTGAATATGAACCTAATCTAGAGGTAAATGAGTATACTAGAAATGCTAATAGGGAAATGCATTTTTGTTATGATGATGATGATGATGAATATGATATGTTAGAAGAGCATGTGTATGCAGATAATATGATAGAATCTTTGAGTTCAGAGACGTTAGGCGTATCTTCAGTGAACCCTATGAATGATACTTCTTCTAACATTCATACATGTGATATTAACTTTGAGCTTGGGTTTGTGAAATTCTTCAGTGAATGTGAGCATGCTTTACCACCTGTTTGTGACCTAGGAATAGCTGAATTGTCTGTTGACACAGATGATTCAATGCATGTGCCTAATTCCATGCCTAGGTTACAACATGATATCTCTCCTAGTCATGTTATGCGTGAGACTAATAATGATTATGACATGGAGATTGATGAATTGTTTTATGCAGGTGAACATGATTTACCTTCTTCTGACTTTAGGAAAGTGTGTGATGGTACAAATGATCTTATGCATGAAAACAACTTAGATGTACCTAACCTCTCTCCTGAGTCACAAATTGAAACTCCTCCACCAAACCTAGGTGTAGTTTGTAACAAAATTGCAAAACCAACTTTTAGAAAATGCCTAACTTAGGCCTAGAACTTTGTGCTTCCCAAGTCCTCTTGGACTATTTTGCATCAAAGTATAACACCTTTAGGGAACCACGGTTGGTATGTGTATGTCTCCATTTTGTTCTTAGCAAAACTCATTTTGAGTTAGACCTTTTTGCATGATGCACCTTTAAAATTGCAAGATTTTGTTCTCACAAACACACACTGTTCACAAGTTTAGGTTTGGGGAAACTCCTTCACATCTGTCAGTCTTACTTGCACTCTCATGTTATATTTGTGTAAGGTCATTGATGTTTGTATATATTTTCTATTGGGTTGATCCTCAACTCTTTAGATTGTTGGTTTATGGTGAATTTTCATTGTATATATCCGGTAGGACTTGTTAAATTTTCTTTTCTTGAATCGGTTGAGTCTTCATGCGCATATATTATGCTAATCCGATATGATCTCCGTTGAGAATGTTGGATTCTAGCCTTGACTAAAGAAGCTCAACCTTGCTCCCCCGACATACCCCAATCTCTTCCCTTTTCTCTTATCAAAGATAGTTCTCATGGTATGTGACTGTTTAAAAATTTTCTATCTGTCGACACATTGAGGACAATGTTTGATTTAGGTTTGGGGGTGCATTTGCATATTTTTGCATATAGAGTTTTTAGTCTTTTTAATCTTTTATTTTCAAAAAAAAAAAAAAAAAAAAAAAAAAATTCAAAACTCTTTTTGTAAAAACCTCCAACTTTTAGAGATTTTAGAGTCACTAGCATGCTTCTAGCTATGTTTACATAGAGAATCTGACCGAAATAACAAAAGTTAGAAGTACCGGAGAACACAATCGGGTTTCTTAGTTGATTAGAGCGTTAAAGTTGGATTTAACCATACCCGGAGAGCGAATTAGGTCTTTGTTTAGATATTCGGTAGTAGAATTGTGATCACCCATAGTGGAGACTACCCATTTTACATCAAGTGAGGCACCAACCTTCAATTTTTGCAACTTTCTAGAAAAGTCATTAGAGTGTGTGTCACCGTACGTAAATTCCGGGTAGGAATGGTGAGCTACCCAACTTCGCACCAATTTCAACACTACTTTTGATCTCTTGAGTGCTAGTTTTTGTCAATCATGAGGGTGACGTCTAAAGATGAAAACTCCTTCTAAACACCGATTTGCGTTAGCATCTCTCTCTCTCTCAATCAGCAAGACCCATAGAAACACATCATCGTCAAAAACGGAGCATCATCGGAATATGGAAAGAAAAATTGATATAGTCCAAGGTTTATGTGCAACAAAGAAAAGAAAATAATAGGATGAGAATTAATAAAATTTATAAAATCAAGACAATACAAGTTGTGGAAAAATTGAGTGATAAAGTCCTTTGTCCATGGAGTTAGTTGTTTCATTATTTGTATTTTTATTTTCACTTTTTGTAATTAAAAAAAAAAAAAAAAAAAAAAATTAATCAAAAATCAAAAAAATATATTGTAGTTTATTTTTGCTACCACCATGGTAAAGAAGAATTTAAAAAGAAAAATCCAAACAACAAGGAATTTGAGTAGAAAAGTTAAAAATTGTCAAGTTTTGTGAAGTTTAGAGTTCGTCATCAACATTTGAAGACCGAAGACCGAAGATTGAAGACGTTTCTATGGTTCTTATGAGAGAGTGATATTAATTGCCGATCGGGTGAGAAGTGAGTGAGTACTCCCACCCTTGCTAATGGTTGATTTCCTTTCTTAGAGATCATCGGGAAAGATTCTTTTTGTCCACACCTCTCGTGGAGTCTCAGTTTTATTTCGAAGGTTATCCTTCTTACCTACAACGTGTGCGGATTTCTCTCTTTATTCCTGCTTTGCACACATGAGAGACTAAAAAGCGATCTTTTTGAGTGCAATTATCATAAAACCCTAATAGTGAGGCGAAGTCGAGGCTTATGATCACAATCGAATCCGAATTCTTTCATATGGTATGGTTACTTCTCGCTCAAGCACTTAAGGATGAGAATGCGTTCTTTGGTAGTTCCAACTTCATGTTACTAGCACGCAGAAACTCTATGTCCTCATAGCTTCTTGGATGCTTGAGACTCTTTTACACTCGAAGTTGGAGAAGGTTTTGTGGGTACACCTCTGGTAAACCCTCACGAGACTACAACTCGTCCACTAGGGACACCTAGGGGTTTAAAGTCTTAGTGCATACGCTAAATGCATTCGAGACCTACGACGGTGGTATAGTTAGGATTTCTTCATTTCTGTTTCACTTGAGGACAAGTAAAATTCGGAGTTTGGGGGTATTTGATGAGTGCCAAATAGTGCATATTTATACACATTTTTATTGGCATTTTACCCATCTTTGCGCTTAGAAATCAGATATTATCCCAGATTCTGTGTTTTCTTTGTTTTCAAGAATAAATATTTGTATTAATTAATTTTGTGTTTTTAGGTACTAAATAAAGTCCGAGAAACCGAGGAGCCAAAGGAGCGGAATGGAGTCGAGCATCTATGGAGCAGATAGCCAAAGCCCACGCGCGAATCAGTTGCAACCCAACAAGGAAGACATGGGCTAGAGGTACCCACGACCCGGATCCGAACCCGCTCATCCCGAGCCGTTGAGATCTCGCCCAGATGCATCATACGGTTGCTCCTTCGCTCACATCTACTTCTCGATGCTCCGCTAAACACCAAAGATGCCTATATCCTGAGCCGTTCAGATTTCGCCTGCTCTTTATCCAACGCTCGCTGAGGCCTTCCCATCGTCCGTCGCTGCGCCTGCCTCATAACGAATCAACCTAACCCTATACCCATCGAGCAACTCCCCCATTCTCTTTTCCACTTTCTCTTTCTTCCTCCTCTCCCGTCTCCATCACAGAGCAGAGCTCTGCTCTTTACCTCCATCTCCATCCCCTGCCGCACCACCTCCATCATCTCTTCATGACACCCCAAGCCGCTCCACCTTACCTAATCACTCTCTAGTTCTTTCATAGCTTCTTTCCTAGGAGCTAAGAGAGAAATAGACAGAGATGGGTTAGGGTTTCGATCAATCAATCAATTGAAGAAGAGTCGTCAGCGATTAATCAAGAGGAAAGCTCGATTCGGAGGATATCGAGTATGGGTTACATTTAATTTATGTTTTAAAGTAAACTAGGGTTTGGTAATTTTAGGTCTGTTGCATGTATAAATAGGGATGAATTGTGTTGATAGAAAGCATGCCTGGGCTAGCCAGTGCTTCACTTAGGGTTAATTTGTAGTGTAATTGTTATTTCAATGTTCTAATTTAGTTAACCAGGGTGTTTGATGAAACCCCTGTTTCTATTGTCAAGCATGTCTATTTTCAGTTGTGTTTTTGCTGAGTATAAGATGATTAGGATTACTAGTTAGCTGATGAACCTTGTTATCCTGTGATGAGCTATCTTTGTAAGAAGATAGTTCATACTAGGGGATAATTAGCCAAAATTGGTTAATGAACATCCAATGTAGACCTTCATAAGAAGGCACAAGAACATAGCTCAAAATATATAGTCCTGGCATGAGATTAGGATGGATTCATCACCCCGATGCTTCCAATTTGTTACATTCCATTTAATTTCCTTAGTTCATTGTCACAACTCAACCTCGCCGTGTATCGACACCAAAAACCAACAATATTGTGTTACATTTCACTTGAAACTCAGTCTAGAGCAAGCCTTAGATCATCTTAAGCACCACAAGTCCTTGTGGGATCGACCCGTACTTGCCGCGTCTCCGATAGACGCCGTGCACTTGCGGTATAACATGTAGGCCATAATTTATACACATTCCGAGGCCTACCACTCCCTTCTGCACATAAGAAATCCTGTAAGGCCTCTGGTTTGGTGGTGTGGATGAGGGTTTGAGAGGAATGTGATGGTCATGGGATCTGATGGGTGGTAGTGTTTTGGGTTCTTGAAATAATGAGTTATAGGCCTGTACAATAGGTTCCAAACATTCTGGTATGTTTTTCGTTGTTTCTTCAGCAGTAATTGAATATGAATGGCCCATTACTCCATGTCTGTTTTTGAAAAAGTACTTCTTGCAAGTATTCCCTGACATCATAGAAATCTTAGCAGCTTCAGTGTCACCCAGCAATGTAATTTCCTCTCCCTCCTTAGTGAAGGATATGGCCATCTTTTTGAAGTCAAATTTCACAGGACTAATGCCCTTCATCCAGTCAACTCCTAGCACCATGTCACACCCCCCCTAAAGCCAACAACCTCATATCAAAGCTAAATTTGTGGCTCTGCATGCTCTAGTTGAATGCAAGTGTTGATGGTGGTTTTTAGCTTAGGGTTAAAATCATAAAACCCTAGTCAGACAGTGACGTCACAGAACTTGAATAATAATGTCTCCATAAGCGCACTTATTGAACACTTTAATATGTCTGCGAGAAAACTACCAGGGTACCTTATTTTTTAATACTAATTAGGGTTTAGAAAGGCCAAACCTTAATTCCCACACCACATGTTCCAATGGCATGTCGTGCCAGCCACACCTCCGCGCCAAGGCATGCCAGCCGCACCACTGTGCCAATGGCAAACCGTGCCAGCCACATCTCCACGCCAAGGCATGCCAACCATGCCAGCCGCACTACTTCGCCAATAGCAAACCATGCCAAGCCAAACCGCGCCTTGCCTTGGTCCTAGCCATGCTAGCCGCACCATGTGCCAAAAGGCATGCCAAACCATTGGCCCCACCTCGCCAAGCCAAACGCACCTTGCCTTGGCCCTAGCCATGCTAGCCGCACCATGTGCCAAACGGCATGCCAAACCATTGGCCCCACCTCGCCAAGCCAAACGCACCTTGTCTTGGTCCTAGCCATGCTAGCTGCACCATGTGTGATGTAGTTTTAAATTGTTGTAGAAATTGGTAGTAAAAGTTCGTTCAACTCGGGCTTGTAAAGGTTTGATTTAAGAAAACTCTAAAAACAAAGAAAATATATTCACAAGATTTTCACAATGTCGAGAGGTACTGAGACTCGGGATTCCACCATAAACTCATTCATGCGATTCGTATATTTATCCTAGACAATTATAGCTCGAACAATAATAAAATATTGACTCTATATCTTCGGCAAGGTAGATTTTTAAAAGATTAATTGTAAATCACAAGCATGACGCATCAAAAGTACTAAAACTAAGTATACGTCATCAAACGAAATCACAAATAATTAGTGAAAATCATAATACAATTAAATCAAGTGCAAAAAGTCATACAAGAAATAAATAGAATTACCACATGCATGAAGAATGGCTTCCTCCTTTGTCCCAGTGTTGGGGTTTAGCTCCTCATGGTAAAAACACGCTCAAAATAATAAATCATGGCTCAAAAGGTGTTTTTATTGAAGAAATTATATAACTCAGCCAATCTGCAACGCTGTATTAGCATTACAGAGTTCACTGTTACAAAGGAATAAGACTGGGAGAGAACGATAGTTTTATGTTCTTTGCGAGAATCTGCTGATTGTTCTTTGCTGCTTAATGTTCTTCAGATTAGGGTTCTTGAGAACGACACTTATGTAGTGTCGTCTGCAACCCTTCTCCTTCTTCTTCACCTGCTGCTGCTACTTCTCCTCTGCAGCGTTCCTGTCTTCACAACAACCACCCCAAACTCCCGATATCTTCTCACTTTTCCTGTTTAGATTATAACGAATCAAAATCCGTATTCTCTTCACTTTCTGACGCGACCAGTTCTATTACTAACACTGGATAGATGAAAGAAATCAAATCCAACCCGAATCCGCGAATAATCACCCAGAACTTCGTCCATATCTTTCTCAGAAGCCCACGTACTTTCAACAGCATATTCTTATCCATCTCAAACACCCGGTATACAAAAATACTTCTTCCTTATCCCTTTACGTGTATATGAGCTGTAAAACTCCCTCAATCAAGCAAAGAAGAATCTCATAGGATATATCTTCCAAATACACGTTGTTTCCAAAACAATAAACCATAGAATCACGGAATATTCTAAGTCCCATGTTTTGTCGAAACTTATTATTTTCAACCAATTCCGATCCTCTTACCATCCCTGTTACGTCAGGACAGGTTAATTCTAACCCATATCCACTAAAATATCTCACTAAATCTCTTCGGAATACAATCCCGAAATTCGACAGGTAAGAAATCATTTCCCGCCAAAACCTGGTTTTCTGAAAATGAAGAAGGTGCGCCCCTTAACTAGAGTAGGGGTGCACTTAGCCGTGGGGTGGAAATAGTATCTCATGGGTGAAAATAGCGGTGGATGCCCCTTAACACAAGGGTACCCCTTATCCAAAATGAGAGTCCGAATAGTAATTTTCTCTCACGAGCGCAAATACCACTTTTCGAGCCAATTTTCCTGCAAAAGCTTATTTCTCCAAAAACACCTACAAAAACATAAAATACCAAAATAAGTACAAAAATGGGTACTAACAATATAGAAAATTGAGATCAAAATAGACACATAAATGCGTCTATCAAATACCCCCAAACTTATTATTTGCTAGTCCCGAGCAAATCAAATCTACACAATAAAATCCTAACTCACTGTCGTAGGCATCGTCGGTTGTATTTAGCGTATGCAACAAGCCTTTGAACCCCTAGGTGGCCCTAGTGGCCGAGTTATAGTCTCGGGAGGGTTTACCAGAGATATACCCACAAAACCTTTACACTCCAGGCCCTAACTATCTACGCAGAACCTTGGAAGGCACTAAAAAGTCTCCTTGGATGGCATACTTATTGACTACAGAAGGAAGTACCCTGATGCGAAATTCCAATTGATGTACACGAGTTTGCACTCAAGCATACTAAAATTCATATAAAGTGACAGAGCTCTACTCAGATAGTTTCTGAACATCATAACCGGAGTCAACCAATCACATGGATAGATAATGAGATGGATATAGAGACAAACATAGATGGTTTTGATGTTTACTAAGTGAACGGTGTTTCTCATATCTGTCTAAAGGCCACTGCCAAAATAAACCTATCCTAATGGACTGAGATACTTGAGTCTGACTAATATCAACACATTGGCATA
The DNA here is from genome assembly GCA_023531295.1 of Papaver armeniacum. Taxonomy (NCBI): domain Eukaryota; kingdom Viridiplantae; phylum Streptophyta; class Magnoliopsida; order Ranunculales; family Papaveraceae; genus Papaver; species Papaver armeniacum. The sequence goes on along the minus strand of JAJJWW010010624.1, from coordinate 98,769 downwards.
TACAAGGGAACCAGTGGTCGATAATCCTAACTCTAGGTCAACACAACTGGCATATACAAGGGTACCAGTGGTCGACTTTATTCAATTTATTCCGTTTGGTCTGATGGTCTGGTCTCAATTTCTTTCTTTCTTTTTTTTCTTTTTTTTTTTTTTTTGGTATCTCAATCACTCTATTTCACCCTAGCAGTGGTAACAACTTGAATCGTGAGCCCCACCTAATCACTTAGAGAAACATATTTTAAAGAAAACAAAATAAAAATAGAAGCGAAAAGGATTCAACGAGATATGGCGAAACTACCATGTTTTTTTCTTTAATTCTAACACCTGAGCTCTGTGCATTTATGAATAGACTCTTTAGATGTTTCCATCTAATCAGATTGGTTCCTCAACTCCTACAACCAAAATGCTTCCATCCACTTAGATTGGTTAGTGCCATCCTTAATAAGCATAAATTTCTAGGCTCTGGAGTTTAATAATGCAACTAAAAACTAAAATTTTCTCCCATAACCCCAAACTTAAATCTAACATTGTCCTCAATGTTCTAAAGATGAAATTAAAAGCATGAACAAGGAGAAACTGTTACCATTAATTTGAAGCAAAAGAGAATAAGGAAAGATATTACCGTGTTGCATGAGTATTGGGTTACCTCCCAAGAAGTGCTAAGTTTAAAGTCTTCAGCCAGACTAAGAAAGGATTAGTCACCTCATAGAATCATAAAGTAATAGCCGGAATTTCTGTGGGTCATCAAAACCAAATAGAGCTATCACAAGTAAAAGAAATCTGCAACATTCCAAGAAAATTAACAAATAAAGCACACCCTTGTCTAGTTTCCTGTTTAAGACAACTACATATAGCTGTGGTTCAGGTCGAGGCTCTATAATCGGGTCGAGATAAAATATTTTCATGTGCTGGAATTCCTCAAAGCTAAGATCCGGTTCAGGTTGTAAAGTCTGTAAAAACTCGAATAAGAACTTAGAAGCACATAATCATAACCTGAATAATTGAGGATCCTCTAAGTTAATCAGTTTTGACTCACACAGTTGACCACGATGAAACTGGCGGTCAATCTTAAGCAAATGTGTCGGTACTAATTTCCTAAAGTACTTCGGCTCAGTCTCAAAACTTAATAATTGACACATCTGAAACTTATACGTTCCCACAATTGGTTGAAAAATGTTTGGTGGGAAATCAATCTGGGTATCATATCCTGGATAAACCACATCAACCAGAGGATGGGTTTCTAACAACTGAACTTCCCTATGGACATCACTGGGTTCAGGAAAACGTGTATGAAGATAATCTTGTAAAATGGTTGAGGCACATATGTCAAGTCCCAAGTGAGGGACCTTTTTAAGAGTTAAAGCACATGGAGAATGATAATCACCCCCCAAACTTAGAGATTTCAGTGTCTCTAGAAAGACTAGTCACAACTTCCCTAATTTCAAGGTCATCTGATTCCTGAAAATGGTCAATTGATTCTTCTAAGTCAGGTTCATCCTCACTCATTTCTACGAGTTCATTTTATTTGTCTAAGACTAATGTTTCTAAATCGCTAGACTCTAAAACAATATTCTCAGAAGAAACTTGTTCCTCTAAACCATTATTAGCTTTGTAATCAAAAGGAAATAATACATCGTCTAAAACAGGGGTATCTCTAGTCAAATCCTCGTCCTTTTGAATAGGTGAATAATTATTAAAATTATTTGGATTTGAACTAGAAACATTATCATTATTAAGCTCAATTGGAGTAACAAAATCCTGATCACTATGCCTACATATTTCAGATTCTTCATCAGCACTATCCTCATCATAATCATCATTATAATAACATGAGAATGATCGAACTTCCTCTAAACAAGTAGTGTTACCAATTTTATCATCGTCATCTTGATTATGCAAATAACTATCCTCATTTTCAAAGGTACTATTGGAAACACTATATTGGAAATTAAGACTATCTTGAGCAGTTCTTTCCTGGGCATCTAACAACTTTTTCTGAGTCGATTCACTCCTTATTTTATCTAGGAAAGAAGGTTCACACGTTGTATTGCTTTCGTCCATAACTAAGTCATTCATCTCAGCTGAACTACGTGTCGACTCAAGTAACTTTTGTGCTGACTCAGCTAACTTACGTGCGGACTCTAGTAGAGAGGAATTTTGCTCGTATGACCGGTGGGCGTATGGATAGTAATTGGGATCACCATGGTATGGACCATAACCTTCAAAAGGTTGATGTTCCCAACCATTATTCACATTATGGTCAAAGTAGTAACGTCCATTTTGAAACTCAATCGGATATTCGTTGTATTGGCTATTGTAATACCAGTTCGACATTCTATTGCAGGGTGTGAGTTGTCACACAAAATAAAACCCACTGACAGGGGATTCGTGGGTGGATAGAGTCTTACCTCCCGTACCAGACGGGCGATGAACCGTTGAAGTCGACTCGGGCCACCGACTCCTATGTCGATGTACGAACTCGAGGGGCCGAGACAGATATCGTAATTGTCGTCCTTCCACATAAAGCGTTTATATTTAATTTTTAACCCTTCCTTAGGGTTTCAAAAATAATGTCCAAGTCCAAAAATAAAGTCCAAAAATAAAAATGTCCAAAAAGAAAGAGAAAATTTACAAAAATAAAACCCTATTTAAAGTTTCTAAAAATAAAACAAAATAACAATATACAAAATCTTCTTCTTCACTCCTTTCAGATTCCTCTTTTCTTTCCTTCTTTGGCGATGCTTTCCTTTTATAGCACTTTTTCTTTCCTTGTAGCTTCGCTCCAAATCTTAAAAGAATCGAAAAATACCAGAGGCGTAAAAGAGAACAAAAAAATATAAAAAATAAACCTAAAACAAATCTAAATACAAGTCCGCGTCGGCGGCGCCAAAAATTGATGTAGTTTTAAATTGTTGTAGAAATTGGTAGTAAAAGTTCGTTCAACTCGGGCTTGTAAAGGTTTGATTTAAGAAAACTCTAAAAACAAAGAAAATATATTCACAAGATTTTCACAATGTCGAGAGGTACTGAGACTCGGGATTCCACCATAAACTCATTCATGCGATTCGTATATTTATCCTAGACAATTATAGCTCGAACAATAATAAAATATTGACTCTATATCTTCGCCAAGGTAGATTTTTAAAAGATTAATTGTAAATCACAAGCATGACGCATCAAAAGTACTAAAACTAAGTATACGTCATCAAACGAAATCATAACTAATGAGTGAAAATCATAATACAATTAAATCAAGTGCAAAAAGTCATACAAGAAATAAATAGAATTACCACATGCATGAAGAATGGCTTCCTCCTTTGTCCCAGTGTTGGGGTTTAGCTCCTCATGGTAAAAACACGCTCAAAATAATAAATCATGGCTCAAAAAGGTGTTTTTATTGAAGAAATTATATAACTCGGCCAATCTGCAACTCTCATATTGGCGTTACGAGTTCAACTGTTAGAAAGGAATAAGACTTTGGAGAGAACGATAGTTTTTACATTCTTTGCGAGAATCTGCATTTGTTCTTTCTTTGCTTAATGTTCTTCGGATTAGGGTTCTTGAGAACGACACTTATGTAGTGTCGTCTGCAAACCTTCTCCTTCTTCTTCACCTGCTGCTGCTACTTCTCCTATGCAGCGTTCCTTTCTTCACAGCAACCACCCCAAACTCCCGATATCTTCTCACTTTCCTTGTTTAGTTTATAACGAATCAAAATCCGTATTCTCTTCACTTTCTGACGCGACCAGTTCTATTACTAATACTGGATAGATGAAAGAAATCAAATCCAACCCGAATCCGCGAATAATCACCAAGAACTTCGTCCATATCTTTCTCAGAAGCCCACTGTTTATGGGTGAAAACTACTCCTGCAGAATTTGGTAATTTGGGGTGTGGATGAGGAATGAATTTAAACCTTTAAACAAATGCACTGCGCGGTGAGTGCTTGTAGATTCGAGAGATCAATGCAGGCAAGTCCGGCCTAAACCAAGAAATGGCCGTTCCCAGGACTTGTTTCGGTCACAAAGTGAAGGAGATGGGGTTGATCTTAGGGAGGGAAGCGAAGAAGGTGTTGAGATTGTGAAGGTGTTGGCTTGCTTATGACTCGTAACGAGAAGATGAGCAAGCTCACGGTTGATGCAAGCGAGGCTGCTGGGTGTTTGAATACGATTTGTATTAACACTTGATTTTCTGTCTCGTCTGAACTTGTGTTGTTGTTTTGAAATAGGGCGGAGAACCTATTTATACAAGTCATTGAGCCTCGTTCACGTCTCTTGTGGGAAGTGGAGTGATGGAGTAGTGGAGTTGTGTGTCGACTAGTCTTGCCCACTTCTCCTGTTCATCTCTAACCGTCCATGACTTCTGACACGTTCTTGTGATGGCGCGTTACACGCCGCACACCGTAAACCGCCAGACCAATACCCCATATGTATCCCCCCGATTTGTGACATGATTGATGTGCGGAATGTGTGGATCGTGGATCCACGAAAGATAACATGTAATCTTTGAATTGAATAATCGTGTTATTCGAAGTCGATACTTGTGAAGTATCGTGTGTATTTTATGCAGTGCGCATTATGGTGTGGTAAAGTGATGGGCAATGACGCCTCACTAACCAAATAACTCTTGACCGGGTTGTATAACCAAGTCGGTGAAGTTGGACGGATGAGATGATCTTTGAGACACTCATCTGCGGCCAGATTAATGAATATTAGGTTTTTTGAAGAGGAGCGCAAGCATGACTCTTCAGCTTGGTCGAAACCAAGCATGGAAATGGGTTTGGAGAGGACCGACCGGGCATGTGTGTAGACAGCATGCCGGTGTGCACGTCCATACCTCACTGTCCCATGAAGGCGCGATCTAAGCCACTCAATTTGACCGGTAAAGTTGAGTGGTTGAGATCGATTTTGCAATAGGAGTTTGATGCCGCGCGCCATACTCTTTTCCGGCGTGTTTTTCAAGACGACCTAACTTGTCGGTCTTGGTCGATGGGTTTGACGGGAAGATGGCAGGTGGTGATCATGCCTATACCACGACTATCCCATGAAAACGTGATCTAAGCCATTCAAATCATCCCCGTGAAGTTGAGTGGTCGAGATCGATTTGCAATTTGGTAAGTGTAACCACGCATGTTTGGGCGGGCGTTTTGGATTAGCCGGGCATGATATGCCTTGGCCGACCGCATGAGGAGGTAGATGGGCCCACGGTGGTCATCTTTGGTATGACCGCCCTTGCTTAATCTAATATGTGACCCTCCATTCGTGCCGGAGAGAAGATGGACGCGCGTGATAGCTTGAACCCTAATTTTGGTTTTCAAAGCCGTGCGCCTCCTCTTGTTTGGGTGACGATTTTGTCATGGCCAAACATTGTTGGTCTTGACCGATTGGTCAAGTGTGTAGGCGGGCCCACGGTGATCTTGTTGACATACTCTGGGCCCTTTAAGTCTACATCTACACCCTCCATCTATACTGCGAAGATGGATGGTTGAGACTGCTTTTGCGACACATGTAATATGCATGAAACCCTTATTTAGGGTTTTAGTACCATAATGCTTGGTATGAACGTCTTTTGGCAAGCAAGGCCAATGGCCGACCATGCGGGGTCGGCCGTGGGTATTCCATACACCTTGGGGGTGATGGAATTGATGCGGGGTCATCCAATCATGCTTATGGAGTTGGATAACTGCGATCGAGATCATATCCTGACTGATACGGTCGATCAGGATGCTCAATCCGGCTAGTATAACACACCGAGGGGCTCAATCGGGCTAGTATAACACACCGAGAGGGCTCGGGCTAGTATAACACACCGAGAATCGGCTGTACGGGTATTTCGTACATGGTTTCATTATAGTGCTTGGAGGTTCGTGTTATTACAGAAGAGTAACACTCGATCGTCATGCCACACCGATAATGAGTACTTTGGAAATACAAGGCCGATATGAAATTCACGGGAAGGGATTGTTGCTACATGCTCCAACCGGAGGAATTTCATGTATTCACGAGAATGGGATTGTTGCTACATGCTCCATTCTTGGTGAATTTAAGTGAGGGAGTATCCAACACTTATAAATGGCTTTATCTTTTACAAGATGTCGGCGCATTATTTTTATGGTTTTTACAAATTTAACCTTAAACGAAAATCCATCATCAACATTAAGTCCCCGCCTAGCACATAATGGTTACACTATTGTGTGGTAGGCATGAGATGGTGACATACATATGTAAGAAAGACAGGATAAAAAGGAGTTTACCGGAAGAGTGTTGGTGACCGCTAGTTTCCCACGCCGTCACGCTTGTATGGAATCCTTGGTGGGGCCGGTTTCTTTCTTTGGGTATTTGAATCAAAGAGGAAACCAAATAAGGGAGGAATCCTTCTTCTATTGGGATTCTTCTAATTTTTTTGTCTATAAAAGAGACAAAACTCCTTTCTTTTCCTCACGAATATTTTTTTTTTTTTTTTTTTTTTTTTTTGCAAGCAGCTCCGTGACCTTCTGCCGCATGACCATCGTTGCGCTGCTATTGCCGTTGCCGTTCTTGGAGCTGCTACCGTGCGCCGTCCGTCAAGTCCCGAAGGTAAGTTTTTTTTTTTTTTTTTTTTTTTTTTTTTTTTTTTAAGGTAAAACCCTAGTTTGTTTAGGTAAACACCTTTTGTAAGACATGTGCATGCTTAGCTTTTTCCACCATTTGGCTTGAATCCAGGTAGACACGATTCCCATGAATAAAGAAAATCGTGTGATGATGCATGCGGATGAATGAATGCGGGCCCGCCGTGTATGCGGAACGTGGGTCTTATTCACACATGCTTGACTGAAATTTGCATCGAACTTGAAATTTGTACCGGACTTGAAATTTATCCCGGACTTGAAAACTTGAGTTATATCGAAGCTTGATCAATACCGGACTTGAATGATGTTTGGACCGGCCATTGTATGCTCCGTCTGAGTTGTGTCTTTCTTTGTGTGTGACTACGTTTCTCATGCGCTTTCATACGAGTTCTAACTCCTGTGTTTTATTTCATTGCGGTAGAAAGAAAAGAACTCTGTCGATATGTCTTCGGAGATAATGCGGTGCCAAGTCGGGAAGTGTTGTGACTTCAAAGATATGCCGAACATCGATGATGAGTTGTTCACCTCGCCTTTTCCAAACATTAGGAGACATCCTTCTCATAAGATAGTCTTGCTTTCCGATTCGAAAAAATATGGACGCGATCCATTCTCTTCTTCAAACACTTGTGATGAGATTTTGTCTCCGAGAAACGAATATCCGCCTTCTCCTATTGACTTCAAGACTTGCCATACTCCACCGGGTTCTTATGAAGGATGGATGAGACGTATGTTGAGTAATAAGGGCATTAAGGACAATTTGACCAAAGCACAAATCCTCAATGCGGTCATGGCATCTCTGCTACCCTCGAAATTAGGAAAGACACCGCGGGTTTGATTACCTTCATTTCTCGGTGGCGTATTTCCACTCACACGAGCATATCTAGATGGGGAGAGATGACTATTACTTTGGAGAGTGTAGTTGCATTAATGAACCCGCTGTTCTTTGGAAGTCTTTCTTACGATCTCTACGATACGGAGCAACGTAACTACGATGCTATACTTCAAAAGGCGGAGGGATTCGAGAGTCGGACAAGGAGGAGAAAAATATGCGAGATGCTTTTACACTTGGTGGGTGTCGAGTGGTCTCCTGCGGGACCCGTAGCCGGATCAAGAGTTGGAAAATGAGCTCGGCGTGATTGCGTTCTGTCTTTATGGCTATCCGAGGATATATTTGATGATGGTTCAGGGAAGAAGACCATAAGAGGTGAGCTTGTTAAGATTGCTATAAGGCTGGCGAAGGGTGAAGTTCTTCCTCTGGGCTCATTGTTCCTTGGATCACTGTATTCTTATTTGGACGCTTTAGCAATGGACATGCATGTTTCTAACTCGTACAAGAAGGTGGAATCGCACGTTCACTTAGCTTTTCTTCGAGGCATTCTTATGGGAACACTTCAAAAGCTATGCTCCCGCCCTACAAATTTGCTCACCAACTTGTATGGTGGTTCGAGAATACTCACTTTGGAATAAGAAGCGCCCCAGGCGGTGCGAGACTTGTGGACGCATTTGACAATGTGTCTTACGTAGATTTCCGTCCATGGGGGCGGTCCATATTTCCATTATTCAACCTAAGACTTTTGTTGTCGCTTCTTACGGTCCCGATCTTTGTGTTGTGTACCGATGTCGAAACTATGAAATCTGGAGAACTTATTTACCTGCCTTGTATTTCGAGATATGTCCCGTCTCTATTTAACGAAGAACTTGCTTGTGACTCCGTACAATATTGAGCGAGGGCTGCTCGTCAAATGGGATTTGATCGGGGTGTTCCATTTATCCGTCCACCGGTGGTTTCAAAGGAATTTCTCTGAATAGTCTTAATCTTTGAGTGTTCTTAGGCGGGTGAGCCTTCCCTTCGCCTATTGGGAGAAAACCGGTGGTGGCCAGATAAGTACAAGGAATTTTGGAGGAGGCAAGCTGTTGGTTTTTTCGGGGATTATCGGAGAGTGTTGTGACGGGTCCCCGTGGTGAACCATCTTCGACGTCTTGACGAAGCATTCCCGGTTGAAGCCACTTCCGGCCAAACGGACCGGGCGAGGATTGCGGTCCCCAGTAGGAGAGAGACCTAAGAGGCAAGCATGCGGTCCTAGGTCCTCAATTCTTCCAATATGCGGTATTTAAATCTCTTTCGTTGATTTCTTCATTCCCCAGTGTAAATTCTTCTAAAAAGCGATCTTTACTTGAAATCGGGAATTCCAAAGAGAATGTCTTCACAAGGTTGGCGCGCATTCAAAATGAGAAGGGTGGGTAATGTTGGCCTTGAGTGCGCGATCTGACCTTCATCTTTGAGAAGTCTGCGATCCGACCTTCATCTTTGAGAAGTCTTCGACCTTCATCTTTGAGAAGTCTCGGAGAAACCGCTCCTTTTTCCGACCACGACGGGGATGATGCAAGCTCGGTTGAACAAGGCGCTTTCCTTAGTGATCTTGTCGACGGGGTCGTGATGGAAATCAACACCCGAGAATGAAATAGATGCCGGAAGGAATGTAAGAGAGACGATTACTGTTTGTAGTTGAGATGGCTCCCCTTGAAATCCGTCCGGCCGGTTCGGACAATATGGCTATTGTGGTGACTCCTTCCGAAAGGCCTCCCCGCAGCGACAAGGCTCTTGCGGTTGGTGAATTACATGTGATGCGGCACTGGGGCTTTGTTCGATCCTCCTTTTACTACTCCTTATCCAGGACATGTGTTGATTGGTGGATTCGAGCGTGCTTAGGTTCGGTTCAAAGAGTTGTACACAACGATATGGGAGAAGCACGGTCACATTGCTACCACCACGAAACTCAAAAGTCGTCTTGCGTTGGTCAACCGCGTCCAAGAAGCTTTAGTTTCTATCAATGGGATGAGCGTCACGGCCTGGTCGAACAATTTCAGGAGATGATTGAAGATTGGAGGTGCCATCGGGACGTGTTTGTGCGAAGATACGGCTTCAATGCTCCTTGGTTCTTTGAAGGGTTCTCCAAGATTCGGGAGCTCCATAAATTACAGGATGAAGTCCCTTCCGCGGTGTGTTGCTCGCCGGGAAGAAGAGGTTGAGAAGTTGTCTAAGGAACTGGAGTCAAGCAGTTTGTGCTTCAAAGGATGAAAGTCTCTCTCGCCCATGGGGACGAGTTGTTCTTTGAAGGATTTTCCTTGAAGTATTCATGCTATATACTTGTCTCTTCTTTTAGATGTTTTTTTTTTTGAGTGATAGTGAGGATTTTCTTTGATCTCCGGTTTTGGATTGATAGGTGATTGAATTGGCTTATTTTGAGATAGTTTTGTGAACAACTTTTTTTTGAAAGAGATTATGTTAAATGAAATTTGCATCTTGGTCATGAATGATTGCACATGAAATTGCAAATGTTATGCAAAAAGGGAGGTACGGATGGAAACAAATATGATATTTGATCACTGAGCCTCTTTCTCCACGTGCGGGATGCCAAGTCCCCAGTGAATTCTAAACTATCTTTCTTGTAAAATTGTTGAGTAAAACTTACTTGCTTTTGAAGCCTCACTTGTATTAAACCGGAGTAGCCTCTCTAAGAAAATCCTCCGCACTAACTTCTCGAGTTATCCTCCGAACCAAGCTTTTCTGAACAATGCGTTTCAAAGCGTTGCATTCAACGGTGGGGTGATGAAGGAACCGGTGGTAATGACATGTACCTCGGGTCCATCACTTCTTGATCGGTGGGCGGGCGCCATCTGCGGGGTAGCCCTACTTATCCATTTCGTACCCACGCCTCCAAAGTAGCTCAGAATCTTCTTCATCGGGAAGGGGAAATGTAAGTACGTTGTGTCGACTTTTCTGCGTCGGTGGGCGTTGTAACGCCTCTCAGTGGCTTTGACGGGGAATGGGAGATGAAGTTGGAAGATTTGCGAGTGCCATCATATCTGCGGATCGCTCGCCTAGGTAAAGGGATGTGGAAGGTGTCGTGATGTCACTGCTGAGTGATCGGATTGAACGCTCCCATCCTCTGTATTCAGGTATTTCTGATTGATTTCTCCTTCCTCAAGCGTTTCTTGATCGGTTGAAAAGTCGACGCATGATTGGACGAGTCTTAGGGCTTCGACAAGAGTTTTGAGATATAAATCCTCTAGCGAGGCTCCATAGGCTGCAGCTCCCTTTCTTTATCTGCGGAGACATTGTAGTACTCCGGACAAGTCTTTTCCCCCCCGTCTGGACCGTGTTGTCCATCTTTCTTGATTCGTTTTCGATTTGCGTGCTCTCTTTGCTTCTCCACTTGTAAAGGTGTGACTCTGACGAGGATTCAACGTTTCTTGCACCTTTGTCGAATTGATGTCTATCGACCCTTCTTGTAGTTGTGTTGCTATATCATTCAAAAGGCGAAACGTCTCGCTCGCCATACAGTGATCTGGCTTGATTTGCCAAGACATCCTCCAACATTCCAGCTATGCTTCCCATGATATCTCGACACCCGTGGTCTCCAGAATGAGGATACATCGCGGGATGAAAACTGAAGGATTGAGAATTCAATTTTTTTGCAACCGATAGATCAACCTCCCACTGTGGTCGCCAATTGTTTATGGGTGAAAACTACTCCTGCAGAATTTGGTAATTTGGGGTGTGGATGAGGAATGAATTTAAACCTTTAAACAAATGCACTGTTAGGTGAGTGCTTGTAGATTCGAGAGATCAATATGTGCAAGTCCGGCCTAAACCAAGAAATGGCCGTTCCAGACTTGTTTCGGTCACAAAGTGAAGGAGATGGGGTTGATCTTAGGGAGGGAAGCGAAGAAGGTGTTGAGATTGTGAAGGTGTTGGCTTGCTTATGACTCGTAACAGAAAGATGAGCAAGCTCACGGTTGATGCAAGCAGGCTCTGGGTGTTTGAATACGATTTGTATTAACACTTGATTTTCTGTCTCGTCTGAACTTGTGTTGTTGTTTTGAAATAGAGCGGAGAACCTATTTATACAAGTCATTGAGCCTCGTTCACGTCTCTCGTGGGAAGTGGAGGAAGTGGAGTGATGGAGTAGTGGAGTTGTGCGTCGACCAGTCTTGCCCACTTCTCCTGTTCATCTCTAACCGTCCATGACTTCCTGACACGTTCTTGTGATGGCGCGTTGCACGCTGCACGCTGTAAACCGCCAGACCAATACCCCGTATGTATCCCCCGGTTTGTGACATGATTGATGTCTGGAATGTGTGGATCGTGGATCCACGAAAGATAGCATGTAATGCTTGAATTGAATAAACTGTGTTATTCGGGGAAGTCGATACTTGTGAAGTATCGTGTGTATTTTATGTAGGTCTTGCATTATGGTGTGGTAAAGTGATGGGCAATGACGCCTCACTAACCAAATAACTCTTGACCGGGGTTGTATAACCAAGTCTGGTGAAGTTGGACGGATGAGATGATCTTTGAGACACTCATCTCTGCGGCCGTTAATGAATATTAGGTTTTTTGAAGAGGAGCGCAAGCATGACTCTTGACTTGGTCGAAACCAAGCATGGAAAGGGGTTTGGAGAGGACCGACCGGGCATGTGTGTAGACAAAGCATGCCGGGTGTGCACGTCCATACCTCACTTGTCCCATGAAGGCGCGATCTAAGCCACTCAATTTGACCAGGTAAAGTTGAGTGGTTGAGATCGATTTTGCAATAGGAGTTTGATGCCGCGCGCCATACTCTTTTCCGGCGTGTTTTTCAAGACGACCTAACTTGGTCGGTCTTGGTCGATGGGTTTGACGGGAAGATGGCAGGCTGGTGATCATGCCTATACCTGACTATCCCATGAAAACGTGATCTAAGCCATTCAAATCATCCGGTGAAGTTGAGTGGTCGAGATCAGTTTGCAATTTGGTAAGTGTAACCACGCATGTTTGGGCGGGCGTTTTGGATTAGCCGGGCATGATATGCCTTGGCCGACCGCATGAGGAGGTAGATGGGCCCACGGTGGTCATCTTTGGTATGACCGGCCCTTGCTTAATCTAATGTGTGACCCTCCATTCGTATGCGGAGAAGATGGACGCGCGTGATGGCTTGAACCTAATTTTGGTTTTCAAAGCCGTGCGCCTCCTCTTGTTTGGGTGACGATTTTGTCACGGCCAAACATTGTTGGTCTTGACCGATTGGTCAAGTGTGTAGGCGGAGCCACGGTGATCGTGTTGACATGCTTTGGGCCCTTTAAGTCTACATCTACACCTCCATCTATACTGCGAAGATGGATGGTTGAGAGCTGTTTTGCGACACATGTAATATGCCGCAAACCCTTATTTAGGGTTTTCCGTCCATAATGCTTGGTATGAACGTCTTTTGGCAAGCAAAGGCCAATGGCCGACCATGCGGGGTCGGCCGTGGGTATTCCATACCGCTTGGGGGTGATGGAATTGATCTGGGGTCATCCAATCATGCTTATGGAGTTGGATAATCTGCGATCGAGATCATATCCGGCCCGATACGGTCGGTCCGGATGCTCAATCGGGCTAGTATAACACACCGAGAGGGCTCAATCGGGCTAGTATAACACACCGAGAGGGCTCGGGCTAGTATAACACACCGAGAATCGGCTGTGTACGGGTATTTCGTACATGGTTTCATTATAGTGCTTGGAGGTTCGTGTTATTACGTAAGAGTAACACTCGGTCGTCATGCCACACTTTGATAATGAGTCTTGAAATACAAGGCTGATATGAAATTCACAGGAAGGGATTGTTGCTACATGCTCCAACCTGGAGGAATTTCATGTATTCACAGAATGGGATTGTTGCTACATGCTCCATTCTTGGTGAATTTAAGTGAGGGAGTATCCAACACTTATAAATGGCTTTATCTTTTACAAGATGTCAGCGCATGATTTTTATGGTTTTTACAAATTTAACCTTAAACGAAAATCCACCATCAACACCCACGTACTTTCAACAACATATTCCTATCCAGCTCAAACACCCGGTATACAAAAATACTTCTTCCTTATCCCTTTACGTGTATATGAGTTGTACAACTCTCTCAATCGAGCAAAGAAGAATCTCAGAGGATATATCTTCCAAATACACATTGTTTCCAAAACAAAAAACCATAGAATCACGGAATATTCTAAGTCCCCTGTTTTGTGGAAACTTATTGTCTTCAACCAATTCCGATCCTCTTACCAGCCCTGTTACGTCAGGACAGGTTAATTCTAACCCATATCCACTAAAATACCTCACTAAATCTCTTCAGAATACAATCCCTAAATTCGACAGGTAAGAAATCATTTCCCGCCAAAACCTGGTTTTCTGAAAATGAAGAAGGTGCGCCCCTTAACCAGAGTAGGGGTGCACTTAGCCATGGGGTGGAAATAGTATCTCCTGGGTGCAAATAGCGGTGGATGCCCCTTAACACAAGGGTACCCCTTATCCAAAATGAGAGCCCGAATAGTAATTTTCTCCCACGAGCGCAAATACCACTTTTCGAGCCAATTTTCCTGCAAAAGCTTATTTCTCCAAAAACACCTACAAAAACATAAAATACCAAAATAAGTACAAAAATAGGTACTAACAATATAGAAAATTGAGATCAAAATAGACACATAAATGCGTCTATCAATGTGCCAAACGGCATGCCAAACCATTGGCCCCACCTCGCCAAGCCAAACGCACCTTTCCTTGGCCCTAGCCATGCTAGCCGCACCATGTGCCAACGGCATGCCAAACCCGCGACCCCACTATACCATGCCGGCCTTCCCTATGCGGCTACTAAAACGAAGGCGGGCGATAATCAACTGTCGCCCTTCAATCCCAGGAGAAAATCCTAGCCGTCCAAGGTTACAAGACAACGCAAGGTAACCTTTGGCCGGAAACCCTAGTTTGGCCATGCCAAACCGCGCCAAGGCATGCCAACCTAGCCGCGCCACCATGCTGGCCTTCCCTATGTGGATACTAAAACGAAGGCGTGCGACAATCAACGGTCGCCCTTCAATACCAGGATCAAATCCTAGCCGTCCCAGGTTACTAGACAACGCATGATAACCTTTGGCCCGAAACCCTAGTTTGGCCACGCCAAACCGCGCCAAGGCATGCCAACCTAGCCGCGCCACCAAGCTGACCTTCCCTATGCGGCTACTAAAATGAAGGCGTGCGATAATCAACGGTCGCCCTTCAATCTCAGGAGCAAATCCTAGCCTTCCAAGGTTACCAGACAACGCAAGATAACCTTTGGCCCGAAACCCTAGTTTGGCCACGCCAAACCGCGCCAAGGCATGCCAACCTAGCAGCGCCACCATGCTGGCCTTCCCTATGCGGCTACTAAAATGAAAGCGTGCGACAATCAACGGTCGCCCTTCAATCCCAGGATCAAATCCTGGCCAGACCAAGGTTACCAGGACAACGCATGGTAACCTTTGGCCCGAAACCCTAGTTTGGCCACGCCAAACCGCGCCAAGGCATGCCATGCCAATGGCATGCCAACCTAGCCGCGCCACCATGCTGGCCTTCCCTATGCGGCTACTAAAATGAGGGCGTGCGACAATCAACGGTCGCCCTTCAATCCCAGGATCAAATCCTAGCCGTCTAAGGTTACTAGACAACGCATGGTAACCTTTGACCCAAAACCCTAGTTTGGCCGCGCCAAACCGCTCCAAGGCATGCCAACTCTGCCGCGCCACCATGCTGGCCTTCCCTGCACGGCTATCAAAAATGGAAGCGTGCAATGATCAACGACTACCTTTCCTCTTAAGATGCAAAATCTCGACCGTCGAAGGTCACCAAGCTAGAAAGTCTCCCAAGCTCGACTTGCCAGGAAACAACCATGCTACATGTTTTCCACGAAATATTCGAGACATCAATACATATCACAAACTGGGGGATTCACTTTGGGTATTGGTTTGGCGGTTTACAACGTGCGGCGTACACTACGCCCGTCATAAGGAAGTGTAATAAGGATGAGGCGGTTAGTAAATACAAGGAGTAATGGTGAAATGCTCTTTTTTATGGAACATCAATTCCATGCGTTAACGGTTACCACCTCCTCCCATTTACTCACCCATTTTTACATTCGTTAATGAGACCAGAGTACGTTTCACTTCGACTTATATAAATATGTCTTACCTATTTCCACCGAACAAGAGGTGGAGGGAGGAGCAATACAACACTCAGAAACATTTGCTAGCTTTCTATCTGTTAGCTTCCTATTTTCTGATACAAGTTGTGAAACCACTACTCTTCCAGAATCAACCTGGTCTCAACACTTTCTTCGCTTCCCTCCCCAAAACCAACCCATTCTCCTCCTTTTTGTGACCGAAGCAAGTCTGGAACGGACATTTCTTGGTTTAGGCCAGATTTGTACAGATTGATCTCTCGAATCTAAAGTACTCCCTTGTAGTACATTGTTTAGGGTTTAAATTCGTTTCTCACCCACACACCCGAAATTACCGAAATCAGCAGAAACCATTTTCACCCTCAAACAATTGGCAACCACAGTGGGAGATTGATCTTTCGGTTACAATGTCAATTTCCGACCATCGATCTCATGGTTCGACCCAAATATCAAGATGGTAGAAGCAGGCGACCCGCTCAGTGATCGACGACTCAGTTACCAGACGACCATATTCTCAGTCTTGACACGACGAGGGATGACTGGGGACTGCCTAGAGATTAAAAACGAATGATCCAACCAGGGATCGACGACTCGATTATCAGATGAGACGACTGGGGACTTTCCACAATCACGGCGGTGCTTCCCATAAAAACTCGGTCTTACACCCGGAAGGTTCCCTTTTCATCAGGAGGCCTGAAAAACCGAGTAAGTCTTACCTAGACAAGATACATGGTTTGCTATTTCAAGTTTTCACAGGTATGATAAAACCGATAGCCATGTTATGTTTCACCCCATGTCATCTACCAACATACGGTTCCGTGGTTTTCCTGGGATGTTTGCGTAACTTGCAATCCTAACCAAGACAACATCATTCCCAAAACAAACCATTCCAAAACAATTCATTCCAAAAGAATAATCCAAAACCCTCATAGATAACAATTATGTATCAATTCAAATCAAACCATAAATCAGGCGCTTTGTTTGCCTTTCAAAAAAAAAAAAAAAAACAGTCACCTACCCGTACGTGCCTACTTTGCATAATAATGATTACCCGTCACTATTCATGAGGTAGCCGACGTTAAT
Organism: Papaver armeniacum; assembly: GCA_023531295.1. Classification (NCBI taxonomy): domain Eukaryota; kingdom Viridiplantae; phylum Streptophyta; class Magnoliopsida; order Ranunculales; family Papaveraceae; genus Papaver; species Papaver armeniacum. The sequence continues at coordinate 82,068 of JAJJWW010010624.1, read as the reverse complement.
ACGGTGATATTCGAAGATGAATTGTTTATGATAAAGTATTTCTAAAAGTTTATGAAAGGCATACCCATGGCTAGGGTTTACACCAGTTCATAAGAAAAATATTTCTACAGACTTATGGAAGGCATACCTATGGCTAGGGTTTGCACCAACACAAGAGAACAAGAGAACAAATTGAAAGAGAAACGCTGGAGTACATAGCTGGAATATGCTTGCCCACTTTATTGGTACCACGCTACCGCTAACACCAGGACGTGATAACAAAGATACGAGATAAAAAGGGGAGCCAACCCCTTTCATAAGCATAACACTTTTTGGAATTCGAATAAGGAAAGGATTTCCTGTATGAGCTACCTACGGAAAGAGACAACTGGGCCCGCAAGAAAAACCCTCACGGTGCCCAACAGTCCGCGCCACGCCAAGCCAACAATCCGTGCCACACCAAGATAATGACGTGCTAAGCCAGCGACGTGCTAAGCCAACAGTCCACACCATGCCCAGCCAACAGTCTGCGCTATACCAAATCAAAACCAGCGCCCACGACAAGCCAGCGCCCATTCCAAGACGATCCAGCGCTAACAGCTTGCATCTTTCCATCGCCAGAAACTTGCATCCTTTACAGCGCTAACAGCTTGCACCCTTCCAGCGTCATATTCTCCGCTCCACAACCAGCCAAAGCAGCGCCATCCTCACCCTTCGAAACAGCGCCATGGCTCCAGCACTCCGTGATCAAAACCGCGCCATCGCTGCACGATACACCTACGATCACCAGAACCAGAGACGCTTCCGCCACCCCAACGTTTCTTCAAGTATGACATCTCCAACCGTTACCAGAGACGCTGCTACTCCACCATCAGGGCAAGATACTGGAAGATCTGGAAGAAGCCGACCTCCTTTTACCACTGTTGATTTGATGGAAAGACAAAAGGTTCTCGTAAGGCTCAGACAGACGTGTTTATAACTCGGAAAGAGATACCTATTTCCTCAAGACACTGACAGAGCGGCCACCATAAGAGTCACGTCAACCCAAGGGGAATCTGACAAGGAATACTTTTAACATCCGGCACATGCACTTCGGCAGTACGTGCGTTTATAGATGAAGGGGATCGCATTGCTCTTGAATGCCCAGTAGAAGGGAATCAGCAATCCAATTTCATCACACGTAAAGATCAGGAACGACTTCTCCAAAATCGAGGCAAAGGAAATCAGCAACCCTCCTGAATTCACAAAAACCCTATTCCCGTCAGGATATGCATGATTTCTGGGGACTTCGCCTATAAAATCGTGCAATCTATGATGAAACAGTTATGTGAGATTCTATATTTCTCCAAGGCGTAGCGTCAAGAAATATTTGCATCCCTCAACCGCACTGCATCAGGAAAGCAGCTGTTTCCAGCCAGGAAAGCCGTTCCCAAACCCCAACCTCTCCTGGAAAGCACGATCGATAGATAGAACTGGGGACTCCTAACCACTGTTCACTTGAGGGATGTCGAGTTTGACAGAACGCTGAGTGACGCACTCTCCGGCTTCAACATTGTAACCGTCAAGGCTCTAGGAGTTTCAAGGCACTGTTTCGATGTTCTCTCCAGAAGTGTCTCCGCTTCAACGTTCTCTAGCAGCGGCTCCGCTTCAACGTTCGCTTCAGCAGCCGCTTCGCTTCAACGTTCGCTCCAAAGGCCGCTCCGCCCGGCGTTATCTCCATAAGTCACACGGGATCCGAAGCGACATTTGGCTCTTTAAGTTTCAACGTCCCCTTCAAGAGCCGAAGCCGCTTCAACACCACTCCTTCCTGCAAAGGGTCGTGACACCACACTCCCCATTTCAAGGATCATGATCGCAGCCAGCCAATCTTCATAGTCATGGCCACCTTTTGATCCATCCCACCAAAACTTCGTGACCATGGACAGTTTGCTCGCTTACATCCAGCCAATCCTTTTACTTCCATGGATGCCCATACATTTCTAGCCAACCTACTTTGTTCTCACGACAATGTAGTCTCTTCTGATCACATCTGCTGCCAAGAACTGTTGCCGCTCATTTTTTGATACCAGCCAGAGCTTCACCATAGAAACAATCACTACAAAGGTAACCCGTGCTCCTCCATATTTTAGTTTCATGTGGAATAAGTAACAAAATCACCAGTACGAACACACGATGGTGATATCTTTATCATGGTCAACCCACAGACCATACAAGATGGAAACATGTAAACCATACTTGGGGATTGGGGATCTACACGGAATCCTTTCACTGTCAAAGCTCAGAAGACACAGTCAACCAAAAAGCCATAACCACAACAAGGTCATCTACTCTTCAAGGGTGTAGCGTAAGAATATCATCACCTCTCTGTCTAGAAGACACCTGCAACACTTTACAAAGCCGCGGTGGATCCCAAGCCTGCTCAGAAGAAATAACTTCAGAAACTAAAGAAAAGTGTGACTGGGGACTGCTCATCGCAGTCCATCCCGATATGACCATCAAAGATCCATGAGATAACCCCAGAGACCCATTTGAAACATTTTCTGAAGAAGCGCAGAGGAGCCACGATAAACAACATAACTCTCTCATCTTTACCACTTTACTATCCAGTATTTCATCCATGTGATATTCGAGCATCCCAATCACATCCTAAGAGTACAATAAGCTTGTATCAAATCCGGTGGACGTGGATGCAAAGCGATGCAATGAAAGTAGGCTACACATGGGGACTACCAGCACAGGGCGCTTTCACCTTCCCCGGTAGGCCTGGAAGATGGGTTATTTTTATGGCCTACGGGTTATACCGCAAGTGCACGGCGTCTATCGGAGACGCGGCAAGTACGGGTCGAACCACAGAGACTTGTGGTGCTCTAGTGTGATCTAAGGCTTTGCTAGACTGAGTTTCAAGTGGTGACAGGTGATAACAGATGGTAAAACAGATATTTTTGTGCCGAAACGGCTGATATTGAAGAATGAACCTAAACTAAGGTAAAAACAGTGACAAAGGTATGCTTGGGTTATCAATTCCACCACTAAATTCCTAGTATATGCTTTCAACTAAGTTAAAAGTCTTGTTCCTATAGTAGCTAAGGGCAGGGTGTCAATTCTGCCACTTAACTAAGGAGTTTCTCCATGTAAAACTTCAAATACCAGCTAAGGGTACTTACCCAGAGCATTAGTTATCTAATCAAGTATAACTAATCAAAGGAATTAGCATTTAATAATTGAAACAAAAGCTGTAACACACTCAACATAGATAGAACCTAACTACAATCCATACTTGGCATGAATCGTGAGAGAAAAACATTGAGGTGTTAGAATTGAAGTTATCTAATAATATTAAGCATGCAAGAACATTTCAACTGAGTTTAAACACAACCGTGAATTAGGGTTTCATCTCAAACCCTAGCAACTAAATTAAAACATGTAAAACAACACAAATTAAACCTAATTGACACACTGGCTAACCCAGGCGTGAGCTTCTACAAACACCAATCAATTCTATTTATACATGCAACATAAAACTACCAAACCCTACTTCACAAAAATCGAAATTAAAGATAAATAACTCAAACAACTCGCACCCATACTCTGAAACGCTGCTCTCCCTTGTCACTTCGTGCTCAGAACTCTATTGCTTTGATTTTTTTTCCAACTGTGATGAAACCCTAGCCCTAATCTTCTCTATCTCGACCTTAGCTCCTAGGGTAGAAGCTAAGACAGAGCTAGAGATTATTTGGGAGGATGGATGGCGAGGCTGTTGGTAGGGAGGTAGCTATGGAGGTGACGGGAGATGGAGGTGGTCGGGAGATGGGTTTTGCGAGAAGGAGAAGAGTTTGCAGAGGTGAGAGCGACGGGAGAGGAGGAAAGAGAAAGTGAAAGGAGAGAATGGTTTGGTTCGATTAGGGTATAGGGGTAGGGTCATTTATTTTGTGAAGCGAGGACACAAAACTCGATGAAAGGCCTCACCGAGCGTAGGATGAAGTCTGTGTTGATCGAACGGTTGAGGAAGGTAGCCGGTTTTGATGTGATCTGGTGTAGCACGGAGCGGCGATCTTCGATGCACGTGGAAGCGACGGATCGTTGGATGAGGGAGAAAGAAATCTCAACGTCTCGGAAAAACGGGCTCGGATCCGGTCATGGGTAGCTCTAGCCCAAGTCTCCTTTTGCCGGGTTGCAACCCCGATTGCGCGCGGGCTTTGGTATATCTGCTCTATAGATGCTTGACTCAATTCTTCCTGCTCTTTTGCTCCTTAGTTTCTCCGAGCTTTATTTATTACCTAAAAACACAAAATTAATTAATACAAATATTTATTCTTGAAAACAAGGAAAATACGAATATGGGATAATATCGATTTATAAGCGCAAAAGATGAGTAAAATGCCAATAAAAAGATGTATAAATATGCACTATTTGGCACTCATCAAATACCCCCAAACCTGAATTTTACTTGTCCTCAAGTGAAACAGAAAATAAGAAATCCTAATTATACCCATGTCGCAGTCTCTCGAATGCATTTAGCGTATGCACTAAGCCTTTAAACCCCTAGGTGTCCCTAGTGGACGAGTTGTAGTCTCGTGAGGGTTTACAGAGGTGTACCCACAAAACCTTCTCCAACTTCGTAGTGTAAGAGAGTCTCAAGCATCCTAGAAGCTATGAGGACATAGAGTTTCTCGCATGCTAGTAACGAAGTTAGAACTATCGAAGAACGCATTCTCATCCTTAAGTGTCGAGCGAGAAGTAACCATACCATATGAAAGAATTCGGATTCGATTGTGATCATAAGTCTCAACTTCCTGCCTCACCATTAGGATTTATGATAATTGCACTCAAAAAGATCGCTTTTTTAGTCTCTCATGTGTCTTGAGCGGGAATAAAAAGAGAAATCCCGCACACGTTGTAGGTAAGAAGGATAACCTTCTCGAAATAAAATCAAGACTCCACGAAATGTGGACAAAAAGAATCTTTTCGATGATCTCTAAGGAAGGAAATCAACCATTAGCAAGGGGTGGGGAGTACTCACTCACTTCTCACCCGATCGGCAATTAATATCACTCTCTCATAAGAACCATAGAAACGTCTTCAATCTTCGGTCTTCGGTCTTGAATTGTTGATGACGAACTTCTAAACTTCACAAAACTTGACAATTTTTGACTTTTCTACTCAAATTCCTTGTTGTTTGGATTTTTCTTTTAAATTCTTCTTTACCATGGTGGTAGCAAAAATAAACTACAATATTTTTTAATTTTTTTGATTTTTTAATTTTTAATTTTTTTTTTTTTTTGATGATTTTTTTTTTTTTGATTTTTTTTTTTTTTTTTTTTTTTTTTTAATTACAATAAGTGAAAATAAAAATACAAATAATGAAACAACTAACTCCATGGACAAAGGACTTTGTCACTCAATTTTTCCACAACTTGTATTGTCTTGATTTTTATAAATTTTATTAATTCTCATCCTATTTTCTTTTCTTTGTTGCACATAAACCTTGGACTATCTCAACTTTTCTTTCAATATTCCGATTCTCTCCTCGTTCTTGACGATGATGTGTTTCTATGGGTCTTGGCGATTGAGAGAGAGAATGATGCTAACGGCAAATCGGTATTTAGAAGTAGTTTTCTTCTTTAGACGTCACCCTCATGATTGACAAAAACTAGCACTCAAGAGATCAAAAGTAGTGTTTGAAATTGGTGCGAAGTTGGGTAGCTCACCATTCCTACCCTAATTTACGTACGGTGACACACACTCTGACTTTTCTAGAAAGTTGCAAAAATTGAAGGTTGGTGCCTCACTTGATGTAAAATGGGTAGTCTCCACTATGGGTGATCACAATTCTACTACCGAATATCTAAACAACACCTAATTAGCCCTCCGGTATGGTTAAATCCAACTTTAACGCTCTAATCAACTAAGGAACCCGATTGTGTTCTCTCCTACTTCCAAATTAAGTTATTTCAATTGCCGAACTCTCTATGTAAACATAGCTATAAGCATGCTAGTGACTCTAAAATCTCTAAAAGTTGGAGGTTTTTATTTGCAAAAAGTTTTTGATTTTTTTTTTTTTTTTTTTTTTTTTTTTAGATAAGAAGGAAAACAAAAAGACTAAAAAATTCTACCAAAAAGACTAAAAACTCTACATGCAAATCACACCCCCAAACCTAAATCAAACATTGTCCCGCAATGTGTCACGATAGGAAAAATTTAAACAATCACGTGTCGAGAGAACTATCTTGATAAGAGAAAGGGAAGAGATTCTGGATGTCGGCGGGGAGCAAGGTTGAGCTTCATTCGTCAAGGCAAAATCCAACATTCTCAGTGGTGATTATATCGGATTAGCACAAAAAAATGCACAAGAAGACTCAACCGATTCAAGAAAGAAAAAATTAACAAGTCCTACAAAAATTTACTAACAGTCTAAAGAGTTGAGGGTCAACCCAATAGAAAATATGTACAAACATTAACAAATATAACATGAAAATGGGCTTTGGTTTATGTGGGAATTTGGTTTATTGGGCTTTGGTTTGTTTGGGATTCATTTTGGTTTTTATGGGATTGGTTTATTGGGCTTTGGTTTGTTTGGGATTCATTTTGGTTTTTATTTGGGAGGCCCAGGTTGCTGTGGGCTCAATTTGGTTTGTTTGGGATTTGCTGTTTGAAGCCCAGGATTTGTGAACCGACCAATGTCTAGCTCATGTGGGAAAGGTTGTGTGGTTGCGGCCCAAGTGGTTGTGCAAAGCCTAGGTTGAGTTGCCAGCCAAGGTGTTCACCCCATTCTTAAATGGCCCATTGGTTGCACACCCGCCATTGTGGGCTCGGAGTTATGCGAGTGCAAGCCCGGTATTTGGGCTTCAACCTATGCAGCCCAGTGAATTAACTAGCCCGGCTTGATTAAGCACGGCCAGAACAGTTGATGCGGGCTTGACTTATGCGCCCAATTTTCGGTTTGGATCAAAACCAAGTATTAGTACAGCCCAGTGGTTGTGGGTTTATGTTTGGTTTTGCAAAACCCAGTTCTCAGTTTAGGTTTTTTTGCAGCTCAGTTATGTGAGCTTCAGCTGTGTGCACTGGTTATGTGCTGAGACACAGCTTGGTAAGCTATGTGCGGAGTTGGTCGAGGCCAAGCACAAGAGAAACACAAACTCATAAAAGAAATGACCCAATTTCCCAAATTTGAACACAGCACAAGAAACTCATTCACAGCACAGGACAATTTAGAACAACTCACAGCACCGCTCTAAGTGCAGCTCAGCACAGAGCAATCACAGGTCACAGATTTAACAAGTTTGCACAGTGAATGATTACTCAGGTTAGCTTACAGGTTTCGCTCAACGGCCTTGAGGGCTGGAGCTCAGGGTATCAATGGGCTTGCAAGCCTAACAGATCAAGATGGGCAAAGGTTCGATGCAACTTGTCCATTGATGTCACTATGGCTAAAGGCTAACTTGTTTAGCTAGGTTGCATTGAGGCTCGGCAATGCAGTGGAGCTCGGGCAAATTGAAGTTATGGGCACAGAGAAAAGATAACATTCGACCAATTAACACACGAGAAAAGACAAAAGTATGGGCACACCAGCAAATTGGAAATCGAGCTCGGGGTTTGCACACTTGTTTGCGAGCTAACACGACTATCCACGCCTAACTCACATTTTGGGGGGAAGTTGGAAGTGCTCTGACACGGGCTAATGCAACCGGCTCATACAAATTCTCAAGGTGACACGGGTGCACAGTTATGCAAGCTTAAAAACACAAAGCACGGGGCTGGTTGAAGAGGTTCAACGAGTGCAGTGACCCTTTGGTTTTCAATGGGCTTGCGGGTTTAATATGCACGAGCAATGCTCACAAGCACGAGGTTCACAGGTCTAGCAAGCAAGCATACATAGCGAGCATAAGGGTTACTGAAGAGCCGGGGTTTGTTATCGGCAATTCACAAGGCGGATGTGTATAAATTGAACCCAGCCCGGGAGAGTGCACAGAGTTGTTGGAGTCAACGGAGTGACGAGTAAGGCTTGCAAGGTATGCGGTGGTGTATGCTCGGTGAGTTATAACTTAGGGTGTGCATCAAGGTTATGCAAGGTTCACTGGGTCACAGTACTAATGGCTCATGCTCAGGGTTACAGCTCTAGCGCAAGGTTATGTGCTAAGATTAATCAGGCCAAGTTGCAACAAAGCCCCACAGCTTCAGGGGGCTGGGGGGGTTGCACAGGTTAATGCTCAGGTCAACAAAGCTTAGCGAGGTTCGAGGCGAAGCAATAAAAATTACGGTTCGGGTCGGGGTTATCACCGACAAGCCAAGCTTGCACCTTACACACACCACAAGACAAGCCAAGATTCACAAATGCACGCTTTGGCTAACCTCAAGTCTTGAGTTTTTCCCTTGCCTTCCTTCCTTTGGCTTGCACAAAGACACAGCTCAAGCACGGCCCGGCTGTTGGCTCAACAAAGAGATTAGTTCTCTATAATGAAAAACTATGCTCAACTATGCAGCCAAGATGGCTGTACTGTGCAACTATGCAGCCAAGATGGCTGTGCTTTGGACTGACTGGGGAAGATTAATTTGGACTGTCGCATGGGCTAAAAGTGACAAGTGACACTAAGCTACTGACTCTGAGAGGCTTATAGCTCGAATCAAGAAGCCGAGATGCGAAAGAACAAAATTCTGGTGATTTATACTAATGCGGGGTTAAGTTATACTAAATGCACTAACGATGCAAGACGAGATGCGAGGAATGTAAAAAGTTTGGACAAAGGTAAAGGATAAAAATAGAAAAACTTTAACTAAATTATAGTAATACTGAGGGCTGAAAACAAAATCAAAGTGAGTATGTACAATGGAGGATTGGAACTCGGTAAAACAAGCCAACAAATCAACGGGCACACACGCCAAGTCCCCGTTAATGGCGCCAAAAAACTTGGTAGGCTGGAAGATGGGTTATTTTTATGGCCTACGGGTTATACCGCAAGTGCACGGCGTCTATCGGAGACGCGGCAAGTGCGGGTCGAACCACGAGAGACTTGTGGTGCTCTAGTGTGATCTAAGGCTTTGCTAGACCGAGTTTCAAGTGGTGACAGTGATATGTATGGTAAAACAGATATTTTTGTCTTAAACTTGGTGATATTGAAGAATGAACCTAAACTAAGGTAAAAACAAAGTGACAAAGGTATGCTTGGGTTATCAATTCCACCACTAAATTCCTAGTATATGCTTTCAACTAAGTTAAAAGTCTTGTTCCTATAGTAGCTAAGGCGGGTGTCAATTCCGCCACTTAACTAAGGAGTTTCTCCATGTAAAACTTCAAATACCCACCTAAAGGGTACTAACCCGAGCATTAGTTATCTAATCAAGTATAACTAATCAAAGGAATTAGCATTTAATAATTGAAACAAAAAGTCGTAACACACTCAACATAGATAGAACCTAACTACAATCCATACTTGGCATGAACTGTGAGAGAAAAACATTGAGGTGTTAGAATTGAAGTTATCTAATAATATTAAGCATGCAAGAACATTTCAACCGAGTTTAAACACAACCGTGAATTAGGGTTTCATCTCAAACCCTAGCAACTAAATTAAAACATGTAAAACAACACAAATTAAACCTAATTGACATTAATCGCTAACCCAGGCGTGAGCTTCTACAAACACCAATCAATTACTATTTATACATGCAACATAAAACTACCAAACCCTACTTCACAAAAAATCGAAATTAAAGATAAATAACTCAAACAACTCGCACCCATACTACAAACGCTGCTCTCCCTTGTCACTTCGTGCTCGAGAACTCTATTGCTTTGATTTTTTTCCAATCGTGATGAAACCCTAGCCTAATCTTCTCTATCTCGACCTTAGCTCCTAGGGTAGAAGCTAAGACAGAGCTAGAGATTATTGGAGGGGATGGCGAGGCGGCTGTTGGTAGGAGGTAGCTATGGAGGTGACGGGAGATGGAGGTGGTCGGGAGATGGGTTTTGCGTAAGGAGAAGAGTTTGCGGAGGTGAGAGCGACGGGAGAGGAGGAAAGAGAAAGTGAAAGGAGAGAATGGTTTGGTTCGATTAGGGTATAGGGGTAGGGTCATTTCGGTGGAAGCGGTGGACAACAAAACTCGATGAGAAGGCCTCACCGAGCGTAGGATGAAGCTGTGTTGATCCGAACGGTTGAGGAAGGTAGCCTGGTTTGATGTGATCCGTGTAGCACGGGGAGCAGCGATCTTCGATGCACGTGGGAGGCAGCTGACAGTTGGATGAGGGAGAAAGAAATCTCAACGTCTCGGAAGAAACGGGCTCGGATCCGGGTCATGGGCAGCTCTAGCCCAAGTCTCCTTGTTGGTTGCAAGCGGACCTTCCTCAACCAGGTTATTTCTGATTTCAACATCATCACTATCGAAGTTTTACGAGCCGTAGGAATTTCTCAACACGAAGCCGTACATGTGCATCGAAGACTCCAAAAGCACGCCACAGAGATACATTCACATGTTCGGCCGTGCCATCGGATCTAACAAAAATATAACTGGGGACTGCTCACCGCATCCCATTCCATACGATAGTCCAAGATTCAGAAGATGGTTCAAAGGATGTGTCTTGGAACAAAGTCCTTGAAGACTTGATAGCAGCACGTCGGTAACGAAAACGTCTCCCAACTCATCTATCTCATCCAGTGGCTCCGGAAGATTTCAACCATACAAGCATCCACAACATACTGTCATCGCGATCAGAAGGTCCAGGCACTGAACAACCTAAAATCAAGGATGGACCGACAACGCAACCACATCCATCCGTCCCAAGAATGCAATGGAGTTTGGTAAATTTTGGAATCCACTGGAGAGACACTGCAGACGAAAGCACGGATCCGGACGAGCAACAAAAAATAGAAGAAGGTCAATACCTCTTTTCATACGGACGGAATTTCTAGAGTTTGCACAGAATAAAGTTTCCTTCTTGCTCCATGAACGGGAATAGATGACTCGGCGCGACTATGCTACCTCGGGACCGCAACATCCCTCCTGAATTCTTCCTGAGTTTTACTTTCGGGATGTTTTCATCTCCCGAACGAGCTCAAAACCTAAATATTCTCTCGGAAAGAGATAGGAAATTCTTTTCCGATTAAAATGGAGGGGCGGATCGTCAAAATCCAAGTTCGTACGAGAATTCTACAACGATTCTAGTAAGGGGCGCTAATTAGGGGTTCGGCATGCTAAACCCCAACTTAGACAAAGTTGTCATTATCCCACGGAACTGAAGCAAGTTTTTATCTTCCCATATCCAGTCGTCACCTTCCCACGGAACTGAAGCAAGTTGTTATCTTCCGGAAGGCGTCGTCACCTTCCCACGGAACTGAAGCAAGTTGTTATATTCCCGAAGCCAATGCTCACGGCTCCTTTCCAAGCCGCACGATACCCGCGGCTCCCATTCCAAGCCAACCAATGCTGACGGCTCCATTACAAGCCGACCAATGCTGACGACTCCATTCTAAGCCAACCGATGATGACGGATCCATTCCAAGCCGACTGATGCTGACGGCTCCATTCCAAGCCGCACAAAACCTACGGCTCCTATTCCGAGCCGAGCAACGCCAATAACTCGCTAATCCAGCACCTCCGCATTCCCTAGTCCAGCCAAGATGATGCGTGACCAAGCCAAGACGACAGTCTACATCTCACCACTTCACGGTCTAGCCAGCAACACCACAAGTACAATTCATGCAAGGCCGCCAACACGGGAAGCACAAACTCTCTTTACCTCTCGAAAAAGGTTAGACTGATCTTCATGACCATCTTGCATGATTTATGTTTCGATTCTGTCCTTGTCTGTCACCATCTTATGCTTACCTCGCAACAATGCCCTTGTTCCGAGATAAGCAGGGGACTTAATATTGATGGTGGTTTTTAGCTTAGGGTTAAAATCGTAAAACCCTAGTCAGACAGTGACGTCACAGAACTTGAATAATAATGTCTCCACTAAGCGCACTTATTGAACATTTTAATATGTCTGCGAGAAAATTACCAAGGTATTTTTTTTTAATACTAATTAGGGTTTCGATAGGCCAAACCCTAATTCCCACACCACATGTGCCAATGGCATGCAGCCACACCTCCGCGCCAAGGCATGTCAGCCGCACCACTGTGCCAATGGCAAACCGTGCCAGCCACATCTCCGCACGAAGGCATGCCAACCATGCCAGCCGCACTACTGCGCCAATAGCAAACCATGCCAAGCCAAACCGCGCCTTGCCTTGGCCCTAGCCATGCTAGCCGCACCATGTGCCAAACGGCATGCCAAACCATTGGCCCCACCTCGCCAAGCCAAACGCACCTTGCCTTGGCCCTAGCCATGCTAGCCGCACTATGTGCCAAACGGCATGCCAAACCATTGGCCCCACCTCGCCAAGCCAAACGCACCTTGTCTTGGTCCTAGCCATGCTAGCCGCACCATGTGCCAAACGTCATGCCAAACCATTGGCCCCACCTCGCCAAGCCAAACACACCTTGCCTTGGCCCTAGACATGTTAGCCGCACCATGTGCTAACGGAATGCCAAACCCGCGACCCCACTATACCATGCCGGCCTTCCCTATGCGGCTACTAAAACGAAGGCGTGCGACAATCAACGGTCGCCCTTCAATCTTAGGAGCAAATCCTAGCCATCCAAGGTTACCAGACAACGCAAGGTAACCTTTGGCCCGAAACCCTAGTTTGGCCACGCCAAACCGTGCCAATGGCATGCCAACCTAGCCGCGCCACCATGCTGGCCTTCCCTATGTGGCGACTAAAACGAAGGCGTGCGACAATCAACGGTCGCCCTTCAATCTCATGAGCAAATCCTAGTCGTCCAAGGTTACCAGACAACGCACGGTAACCTTTGCCCCAAAACCCTAGTTTGGCCACGCCAAACCGCGCCAAGGCATGCCAACCTAACCGCGCCACCATGTTGGCCTTCCCTATGCGGCTACTAAAACGAAGGCGTGCGACAATCAACGGTCGCCCTTCAATCCCAGGATCAAATCCTAGCCGTCCAAGGTTACCAGACAACGCATGATAACCTTTGGCCCGAAACCCTAGTTTGGCCACGCCAAACCGCGCCAAAGCATGACATTCCAATGGCATGCCAACCTAGCCGCGCCACCATGCTGGCCTTCCCTATGCGGCTACTAAAACGAAGGCGTGCGACAATCAACGGTCGCAATGACTTCTTTTCCTTCTTGATAGTCATGAAACCAATTATCATCTTTGCCTTCTAAGTATAGGGAAGCTAGCAACACCTTCTGCTCCTCATCCATTATGTGTAACTGGAAATACTTTCTACACTTCCTAATCCAAGATCTAGGGTTTACACCATCGAATTTTGGAAATACCTTGGGTCTTTGCGGATTAGAAAAATGAGGTGCAATTAGACGATTACCTCCATTGTTACTACCTCCTGCAGATCTTTCATGTTGTTGATGTACTTCTGAATGGCCCGGTGACCCATCGTTGACCTTAAGCTTGTTAACGATTCTCTCTTCCATCGCTTCCATATCTGAGTGTATTGATTTGTTAATATTACCTTGAGATTCATCATACTTCCTCAGAAGCTCTTCATGGCCTTTCATCAGTGTATTGAACTTCTTATGCAGGTCATCAAAATCCTTTTGATTAACCATTTTCACTCACAAGCACTCGGATCGAGTGCTCTGATACCAATTGTAACGATCTACGTTACAAATTAGCTCAGTTAGCAACTCAGTGAAGGTAAGATCGAAATCAGAGAAGAAACTAGATATTTTTCATTAGGGAACTCAGGTGCTACAATGATTGGTATTAAAGGACCTATCCACAACCAGAGATCGGACGGTTCCTAATTCATCTCAGACACACAACTAACAAAACCCTAATAACTGAAAGAGGCCCAAACAAACAAACTGACTAAGGCATAAGCCCTAAAGTCTAAGATTAAGCCCAACAACTCTGAATACAAGACTCTTTCATGACATCCATCGCTCCTGCTCCAAGTATGCCTCTTCATGCAAATGATTTTCTACCCTTTTTTTTTTCGGTCCACGTTTCAGCTCCAGGAAAGCGTCTTCATGCACATAATAGTTTTTGACTCCATCAAAGATTGTCCACAAAATTGGTTTGATCTTTTATGTCCTTTCGCTTCTGCTCCAGTAAAACTTCTTTTTGCAAATATTTTTTCTTTTCAACTAGCTAAAGTCTAAGATTAATCCCAACAACTCTGAATACAAGACTCTTTCATGACATCCATCGCTCCTGCTCCAAGTATGCCTCTTCATGCAAATGATTTTCTACCCTTTTTTTTTTCGGTCCACGTTTCAGCTCCAGGAAAGTGTCTTCATGCACATAATAGTTTTTGACTCCATCAAAGATTGTCCACAAAATTGGTTTGATCTTTTATGTCCTTTCGCTTCCGCTCCAGTAAAACTTCTTTTTGCAAATATTTTTTCTTTTCAACTCCGTCAAAGTTTCTTCGCGAGTTATTTTTTTATTTATTTTTAGTTTATTTTTTTCCTCTATAAAAGCTTCCTCACAAACGACTTTGTTCATTCCAGCTCCGATAAAGCTTATAAATTATTTTTCTCTTTAAATCTAGCTCCTAATTCAACAAAACTTCATTATAAAACATTTCTCATTTCCCTGAGAATAGGGTCCCATTGCCCATGGAACAAGGTCCTTTCTATCTTGGGCCAGTGCTAGATCGATTTAGGTTTAGCTTGCTCGCAAATTTGCACAAATATTGACTAAGACCGTGCAAGGAATAATTTTTTGAAATATTTCCTCTAGTCAAAGCCAAGTTGGTTTGGTTCTCACTGCCCTGAGCTGGGGTTCCATTGCCCATAGAACAAGGTCATTGTTATTCTTAAGACTGCGCTAAACCGGTTTAGCTTGCTCGCAAATTTGCGCAAGTATTGACTAAGACCGTGCAAGGAATATTTTTTGAAATATTTCCTCTAATCAAATCCAAGTTATGGTCGCTGCTAGTTATGCGAGGGTTATTGTTTAACTGCTCTGGCTAGTATGCCCGAAGTTTATGTCCGATATTAGCTATGCGAGTATTATTGCTAAATGACTCTGGATAGCATCGAAGTGTGTGGATCATGCATTTGTTTATGAATTGTGCATTTGTATGTGAATTGTGCATTTGTTGTAGGACTAGAAAATGTGAATAATGTAAACAAATTGAGAAATAGTTTAGGCTTACCTTATGAGAGCGAATGGGTCCAACATCGGAAATATGCATCCCGAAGTCAATTGTCAACTATTGATCCAAGTTCCTGTAGTTCCAAGTTTTGGGCTTCATTTTGCTGCTGCTCGCTTAATATAACTTCCCTCATGCTAGCTTATCTATCAGGTACAGTGCTTTCCCAGACGCCCCCAGTTGTTCGACTATTGTGAGTAAATTTTGCAATGGTGTGTAAGTCAAACTGTTTTAAACTCGTGAAAGTTTGAACTTGGAACGATCCAAAAGAACAGATCGTTGATTGGATTGCGAGCTGGATCACTAGTTAGATCAACTAGGAATGTTGGGTCCATGAGTTGCACCGTTGAGGAAGTCTTGAGTTTGATCGATTGACCAAGGGTACGTCTAGGAAAGCTCGGCTATGGGGCAACCAAGTAACGCGAAATTGGCATAGTATATGTTGGTGATGCTTTTCGTTGATTTAGTACGAGTATATAACTTGAGCGATAAATATTTGCGATGCTAGCTTAAGAGAGCATGTATATGTTGATTGTATTGCAACTGACGCCCATAGTTGATGTTCATGTCGCTAGGCGTGTCATTGTTGACAACCTCCACCCTCACACGTGTGTGATACATGCGTGTTTTTTATGCGTAACAACAAGATTGCATCCATAGCGGAATACATCGAAGATTATTCCCATGTAAGCCATACGAGGTGATTGGCTCCTATTTGCAGGCGACACATAAGAACACTAATCATTTTTTTGTGTTGCTTTTGCTTTCTCTAGTTTGTGATTGTTTAAGCGTTGGTTTTCTACGTAATACTCCTTTCGCTTTCATTCGTCGAGGTACTCATTTCGCTTCTGCTCGCCGAGGTATTCCTCCCGCTCGCGTATGTTTTTTTTCCATTGGGTAAGTCTTGATCGTCGTTATGATTCCTCGACGATGCGATGGCTTTCTGTTGATGGTGGATTTTCGTTTAAGGTTAAATTTGTAAAAAAACCGAAAAAATCATGCGCTGACATCTTGTAAAAGATAAAGCCATTTATAAGTGTTGGATACTCCCTCACTTAATTCACCAAGAGTGGAGCATGTAGCAACAATCCCATTCTGTGAATACATGAAATTCCTCCAGGTTGGAGCATGTGGCAACAATCCCTTCCTGTGAATTTCATATCAGCCTTGTATTTCCGATACTCATTATCGGTGTGGCATGACGACCGAGTGTTACTCTTCAGAATAACACGAACCTCCAAGCACTATAATGAAACCATGTACGAAATACCCGTACAGGCTGATTCTCGGTGTGTTATACTAGCCCGAGCCCTCTCGGTGTGTTATACTAGCCCGATTGAGCCCCTCTCGGTGTGTTATACTAGCCCGATTGAGCATCCGGACTGGACTGTATCAGTCCTGGGATATGATCTCGACCGCAGATCATCCAACTCCATAAGCATGATTGGATGACCCCGGATCAATTCCATCACCCCAAGCAGGTATGGAATACCCACGGACGACCCCGCATGGTCGGCCATTGGCCTTTGCTTGCCAAAAGACGTTCATACCAAGCATTATGGACGGAAAACCCTAAATAAGGGTTTGCGGCATATTACATGTGTCGCAAAACAATCTCAACCATCCATCTTCGCAGGTATAGATGGAGGGTGTAGATGTAGATTCAAAGGGCCCAGAGCATGTCAACACGATCACCGTGGGCCCGCCTACACACTTGACCAATCGGTCAAGACCAACAATGTTTGGCCGTGACAAAATCATCACCCAAACAAGGAGTGGCGCACGGCTTTTGAAAGCCAAAATTAGGGTTTCAAATCATCACGCGCGTCCATCTTCTCCGACACGAATGGAGGGTCACAGATTAGATTAAGCAAGGGCCGGTCATACCAGCATGACCACCGTGGGCTCATCTACCTCCTCATGCGAACGGCCAAGGCATCCCATGCCCGGCTAATCCAAAACGCCCGCCCAAACATGCGTGGTTACACTTCCCAAATTGCAAACTGATCTCGACCACTCAACTTCACCGGATGATTTGAATGGCTTAGATCACGTTTTCATGGGATAGTCAGGTATAGGCATGATCACCAGCCTGCCATCTTCCCGTCAAACCCATCGACCAAGACCGACCAAGTTAGGTTGTCTTGAAAAACACGCCGGAAAAGAGTATGGCGCGCGGCATCAAACTCCTATTGCAAAATCGATCTCAACCACTCAACTTTACCGGTCAAATTGAGTGGCTTAGATCGCGCCTTCATGGGACAGCGAGGTATGGACGTGCACACCGGCATGCTATCTACACACATGCCCGGTCGGTCCTCTCCAAACCCCTTTCCATGCTTGGTTTCGACCAAGCTGAAGAGTCATGCTTGCGCTCCTCTTCAAAAAACCTAATATTCATTAACGGTCGCCGATGAGTGTCTCAAAGATCATCTCATCCGTCCAACTTCACCAGCTTGGTTATACAACCCTGGTCAAGAGTTATTTGGTTAGTGAGGCGTCATTGCCCATCACTTTACCACACCATAATGCGATACACTCGCATAAAATACACACGATACTTCACAAGTATCGACTTCCCCGAATAACACAGTTATTCAATTCAGCATTACATGCTATCTTTCGTGGATCCACGATCCACACATTCCAAACATCAATCATGTCACAAACGGGGGGGATACATACGGGGTATTGGTGCGGCGGTTTACGGCGTGCGGCGTGCAACGCGCCATCACAAGAACGTGTCAGGAAGTCATGGACGGTTAGAGATGAACAGGAGAAGTGGGCAAGACTGGTCGACGCACAACTCCACTACTCCATCACTCCACTTCCTCCACTTCCCACGAGAGACGTGAATGAGGCTCAATGGCTTGTATAAATAGGTTCTCCGCCCTATTTCAAACAACAACACAAGTTCAGACGAGACAGAAAATTAAGTGTTAATACAAAAATCATATTCAAACACCCAGAGCCTGCTTGCATCAACCGCAAGCCTTCTCACCTTTCTGTTACAAGTCATAAGCAAGCCAACACCTTCACAATCTCAACACCTTCTTCGCTTCCCTCCCTAAGATCAACCCCATCTCCTTCACTTTGTGACCAAAACAAGTCCTGAACGGCCATTTCTTGGTTTAGGCCGGACTTGCACAAATTGATCTCTCGAATCTACAAGCACTCACCGCGCAATGCATTTGTTTAAAGGTTTAAATTCATTCCTCATCCACACCCCAAATTACCAAATTCTGCAGGAGTAGTTTTCACCCATAAACAATTGGCGACCACAGTGGGAGGTTAATCTCTCGGTTGTAAAGTCAATTTCTTCAAAGATCGATTCAATTTCAACAATTTCAAAGAGGTAGATCTTAGAACCAATTCAATCAACAATTCATTTTCAAGATGGTGGAACTAAGGTCTGGATCAGCAATCAATTCGGACGGAGCTAGCGTGGATAACACTCCCGGTGTTGACGTACCTGTCAATGGAGCTACCGTAGCCAACACATCTCGAGGGGCCGTTACCTCTGTCACCAACACTAGCGGAGCCGGAGACATCCCAGTAGGTGTGACGCCTCCCATCACCAGAGCCGAGAGCAGCGCAAATCCTGGCATCTCTTCGAGCGTAACGCCTCCAGTGGTTACCAGAGCAACAACTCTCACTCCTCCATCAGGACGAGGAGCCGGAGGCACAAGAGGGGGACCACCGTCTAGTACCATTGCAGACTTGATGGAGAAGCAGGAAATTCTTGCTAAAACTCAAACAGATATGGCCGCAACTCAGAAAGAGGTACTCACTTTCCTTAAAACTTTGACTGAACGATTGCCGCAAGATTCACGGCAACCCTTGGAGTCGGCGAGAGATGCATTCAATACACCCGGAGCAGGCATTTCCGCTCATACCCACATGAATGAAGAAACTCGTGTTGCTCCTGAGCGCCAAAGGGAGAGAGACCAGCCTTCCAACTTCATTACGCGTGAGGATCTAGAGCGACTTCTCCAAAATCGAGGAAAAGGGGACCGAACGGACGTACACCAACATCAGCCACCGTACCCTCAAGATGTGCAACGGATTCCTCTACCAAGAGGTTACATCTCTCCCCAGTTCTCCCTCTACGACGGTGATCTGGTAATGCTCGTGAACACATTTCTCGATTCTTGGAAGCCTTGGGGAACATGAATACAATCATGTTTTACGCCTAAAAGAATTCTCAAAATCACTCACGGGGAGGGCATACACCTGGTACAACAACATTGCGCCTAACAACATATCCAATTGGAGCGAGATGGTCAGTGCTTTCTACAGGAAGTATTTCTTCGTGTCTGAACAAATCACGTTTTCAGACCTGGGAAGAATTCTCCAACGGAACAACGAACATCCCAACGACTTCGTTAAAAGATTCAGAACCCAAGCGCTGGATTGTCACGATCCTAATGTCACCGAACGACAATTGGTGGAATCATGCATCAATGGGATGATACCCATATACCGCGCTCTGTTGGAGAATCTGGGCTTTCAAACATTCTCTGAACTCCACGAAGCTGCAAAACGTTCAGAAGAACAAGGTGTGCATACAAGACTACTAGAAAGAACCGAGTTGTTGTAAATTGAAGATTTGCGTGAAAGTCGAGGAAATGCGGCGTCTCACGAACAAACAATACAACACCTTCTACTCATTGTGAGTGTGATAAGCGGAGGAGAAAAGAGGAAAAGCTTCGGAACAACAAACCAAGCGGACATCCCACATGCACACAAGACTTCGTCTCGAAAAGGAGCAGACAAAACTCCTGCACAAAACACTAAAGACACGGGTTTTCCCTTTCCCATGAATGAAGTGATAGAGCTCTTGGAAGCGTGGATCCAAGACGACGCCGTAAAGCTGCCCCTATCAGACGTCCTCCAACCGAGGAAGAAATGGCGGATCCCGGATGATATTGTTGCTACCACAGTTCGTCCATCATCCAACCAAAGATTGCAACAGGTTGAAACAAATATTCGGGGAAAAAGTAGAGACAGGGAACTTCTCAGGCTTGGAAACGAGGGTGTTCATAGAGACCCTTTACCTATCGGGAACTTGCATGATTTCTCGGGGATTACTGCTTCAAGACCGTACAATCTATGATGGAGCACATATGTGAAATCTTGTACTTCTCCAAAGGACAGCGTCAAGACATATTTGCGGCCCTCAACCACGTTGTGTCGGAAGGCGTTTGCATCCATGAAAGATGAGCGAATCAGGAACCCCGTCTTTCCCGAAAGACATGAGCAATGGAAACCGGTGGGGACTCCTAACCGTCACTCGTTTGAGAAACGTTGAATTCGATAGCGTGTTGATTGATACGGCTTCCAATATGAATTTAACATCATTACATCCATATCAAGACCACGAGAGCGGCAAAGATTTCGTTTTGCGCAATGTAAGCGCTCCTAGAAGCTACTCGTCACCCGAATGTGGTTAAAGATTCAGCAGAGAGCCCCGATTTGCGAGATGCATACGGATATATTGATCTGGAAGTCGAATTGGGTGATGCCTCGACACGAGCAAAGTTCTACATAGTCAAAGATCATCCCAACTACAACATGATCCTGGGACGCCCTTGGATGCATGACAACAAAGCGATACTAGGAGTCTGTCCTCTACCGGTTTCGATACCTGAAAGAATCTCCAACATGCCTTCTGGACC
Organism: Papaver armeniacum; assembly: GCA_023531295.1. Lineage (NCBI taxonomy): Eukaryota > Viridiplantae > Streptophyta > Magnoliopsida > Ranunculales > Papaveraceae > Papaver > Papaver armeniacum. The sequence goes on along the minus strand of JAJJWW010010624.1, from coordinate 61,228 downwards.
TCCTGATGACTGTCTGTTGCCGCACCAGCAACTTACCAATGTGACACAACTTCCCGGAGAGAGCCTCACAAGCATACATTGAAAAGTTCCGATCTCAAGTAAGTCTCGTCACGCAACCTTCCTTACAACCTACCGCCCTTCATTCTGACAAGTCCTGGGGACTGACTCCAACCAACGGACCAACCTCGACTAAGAGATGTGAATGGGAAGCCGGCCCTTTCAAACGTTTTATCAAGAGTGTAGAGGCTATCTTGGTCAAAGGCGATGAGAAGAATGTCCAAGTATCTCGCACGTCCAAACCCGTTTGGAATTGGAGACACAGTGACGAAGATGATCACGTTCAATGTTGGGAGCATGACGGTGAAGATGACCACTCCACCCGACTCACCCACCGAGAGAGAAGATGAACCATACCCTGTAGCGAGATGTTATCCTAGGCGGATACTTGCAAACTCATCAACGCCGATAAACTAGAGGGCATAACAGTTCACTCATGATGGCTCAAACCTTACCGAACTTAAGATACTGTGCTACCACTTTCCAGCATCCTCCACACCTTAAAACGCTGTGCTACATTTTTCCAGCGTGTTTCCTTTTATAGTTTCATGTCATATTTGTAATTCCTCCAGAAAATGATTGCAATACTTGCATTCATAGTTAGGGTTTCAATTTTCAATTTTCAATTGAAGCATTATTTTCATCTGAGAACCTCTTTACTCCTAAAAACACAAAGTCCTGAGTCAGCCTAAATCAACCTCCTGGAACAAGAAAGGAAACCTAAGCAAACATCTCACGGAAAGAAGGAAATAGAACGTGTGCACTAAAGGAAAATGATTTGAGCCATCTGCCCAACAAAGCCGGGAAGATCTTGCATCGGGAGCACGGAGTCCGTAAATGTTCTGTCATGATAATTACTTCTTTTATCACTAAGGGTTACGTGTGAAGGCGCACCCTTGCGCTTGAGAAAGTTCGGTTGCGGTCTTGACAAAGGATTATAAAAGAAAAACTTTATTCAAATAATCAAATGGAGGAAAAACCTTGAACCCGGCCGCCACCGAGTACAAGGAAGATGTTCAAGCGTACAAAATAAGAAGAAAGAATAAAAGAAGTTTTAGCCGTCAAGAGGATCGACATCGCCTGCACCACTGTCAGGTTCTGCTTCAGCGCCATCACCTGTTGATGCTCCCCTCTCTGGATCTCCCTTGGTTTCTGCATCAGACGTCTCCGCAGCAGCAGCACACTCCATCCCAATATCACCAGCGGGAGCGTTAAAAAGCGCATCAACATTAGGAGCCGTACCAATTGCTTTCAGGTTTTCAGGTTCCTCTGTGTCGGAGTCAAGAATTATCACGCCGTCCTGAACCGGGTAATCACACTTGCCTTCATTCGGAGGTCGTTCATGCTCAACTCTCCGCCTCTTCAACCGCGCTGCAAATCTCTCTCGCTTTGCGCTTACTAGTGTCTGCGGCGTTTCCTCGCGCCTCCGCCGCTCCTCCATGTCAATTGCAGTTAAAAGTGCACAGATACGTCCTCTGACAATACGAAGGTGGGAGATAGACATCCCCTGTATAGCACGGCCGACTTCGCGAAGTGGAAGATCAATCCTAGCCATCACTTCTTCGTGCGCATGGTTTTCGGGCTTGTCGACTTCAAAACTTCTTTACGGGAAGCAACGAGAATGAGCGTCCATTGCTTCCATGATAAAGCGCCAAGGAGAGGGAGTTATGAGCACACACACAAAAAAAAAAAAAAAAAAAAAAAAAAAGATCATCAAATCCATCGATCGATTAATCGAGAAAATCGGAAAGCAAGTACTGAGATATAGAATAAACGACCACGTGAGACGATTCTTTATAATCTCACAAGTCGACGAATCCCGAGAAGGAAAAGGAATCTTTACTTACCACCTATGAAGGCTGCTAATTCGGGATAACAATCGATGAGGCTTATCAGATATACCCGAGGAGAGCCGTGTATGGTGAAGGAAGTACACTTGAAGAAGTGGCCGAGCTCAAATATGCACAAGAGGAACCAGAGCGACTCACCAGACCAAGTCCTGTTTCCTTCGCATCCTTAATCAGAACCAACCAGTTTCAGGGCAACGCCTGACTATCCGGTAAATACGTACTTACTTCAGCTTGGTCATTTCAGTATATATGTATGTCACCATCTCATGCCTACCACACAATAGTGTAACCATTATGTGCTAGGCGGGGACTTAATGTTGATGGTGGATTTTCGTTTAAGGTTAAATTTGTAAAAAACCGAAAAAATCATGCGGCCGACATCTTGTAAAAGATAAAGCCATTTATAAGTGTTGGATACTCCCTCATTTAATTCACCAAGAGTGGAGCATGTAGCAACAATCCCATTCTGTGAATACATGAAATTCCTCCAGGTTGGAGCATGTGGCAACAATCCCTTCTGTGAATTTCATATCAGCCTTGTATTTCCGGTACTCATTATCGGTGTGGCATGACGACCGAGTGTTACTCTTACGAGAATAACACGAACCTCCAAGCACTATAATGAAACCATGTACGAAATACCCGTGCACAGGCTGATTCTCGGTGTGTTATACTAGCCCGAGCCCTCTCGGTGTGTTATACTAGCCCGATTGAGCCCCTCTCGGTGTGTTATACTAGCCGATTGAGCATCCTGGACTGGCCCGTATCGTCCGGATATGATCTCGACCGCGATCATCCAACTCCATAAGCATGATTGGATGACCCCGGATCAATTCCATCACCCCCAGCGGTATGGAATACCCACGGACGACCCGCATGTTCGGCCATTGGCCTTTGCTTGCCAAAAGACGTTCATACCAAGCATTATGGACGGAAAACCCTAAATAAGGGTTTGCGACATATTACATGTGTCGCAAAACAATCTCAACCATCCATCTTCGCAGGTATAGATGGAGGGTGTAGATGTAGATTCAAAGGGCCCAGAGCATGTCAACACGATCACCGTGGGCCCGCCTACACACTTGACCAATCGGTCAAGACCAACAATGTTTGGCCGTGACAAAATCATCACCCAAACAAGGAGTGGCGCACGGCTTTTGAAAGCCAAAATTAGGGTTTCAAATCATCACGCGCGTCCATCTTCTCCGGCACGAATGGAGGGTCACGATTAGATTAAGCAAGGGCCGGTCATACCAAAGCATGACCACCGTGGGCTCATCTACCTCCTCATGCAATGGCCAAGGCATCCCATGCCCGGCTAATCCAAAACGCCCGCCCAAACATGCGTGGTTACACTTCCCAAATTGCAAACTGATCTCGACCACTCAACTTCACCGGATGATTTGAATGGCTTAGATCACGTTTTCATGGGATAGTCAGGTATAGGCATGATCACCAGCCTTCCATCTTCCCGTCAAACCCATCGACCAAGACCGACCAAGTTAGGTCGTCTTGAAAAACACGCCGGAAAAGAGTATGGCGCGCGGCATCAAACTCCTATTGCAAAATCGATCTCAACCACTCAACTTTACCGGTCAAATTGAGTGGCTTAGATCGCGCCTTCATGGGACCAGTGAGGTATGGACGTGCACACCGCATGCTGTCTACACACATGCCCGGTCGGTCCTCTCCAAACCCCTTTCCATGCTTGGTTTCGACCAAGCTGAAGAGTCATGCTTGCGCTCCTCTTCAAAAACCTAATATTCATTAACTGGTCGCAGATGAGTGTCTCAAAGATCATCTCATCCGTCCAACTTCACCACTTGGTTATACAACCCCGGTCAAGAGTTATTTGGTTAGTGAGGCATCATTGCCCATCACTTTACCACACCATAATGCAGTACCTGCATAAAATACACACGATACTTCACAAGTATCGACTTCCTGAATAACACAGTTATTCAATTCAGCATTACATGCTATCTTTCGTGGATCCACGATCCACACATTCCAGACATCAATCATGTCACAAACGGGGGATACATATCGGGGTATTGGTCTGGCGGTTTACGCGTGCGGCGTGCAACGCGCCATCACAAGAACGTGTCGGGGAAGTCATGGACGGTTAGAGATGAACAGGAGAAGTGGGCAAGACTGGGTCGACGCACAACTCCACTACTCCATCACTCCACTTCCTCCACTTCCCATGAGAGACGTGAATGAGGCTCAATGGCTTGTATAAATAGGTTCTCCGCCCTATTTCAAACAACAACACAAGTTCGACGAGACAGAAAATTAAGTGTTAATACAAAAATCGTATTCAAACACCCGAGCCTCTTGCATCAACCGCAAGCCTGCTCACCTTTCATTACAAGTCATAAGCAAGCCAACACCTTCACAATCTCAACACCTTCTTCGCTTCCCTCCCTAAGATCAACCCCATCTCCTTCACTTTGTGACCGAAACAAGTCTGGAACGGCCATTTCTTGGTTTAGGCCGGACTTGCACAGATTGATCTCTCGAATCTACAAGCACTCACCGCGCAGTTCATTTGTTTAAAGGTTTAAATTCATTCCTCATCCACACCCCAAATTACCAAATTCTGCAGGAGTAGTTTTCACCCATAAACACTTTCGTAGCGGTCATTTGGTCGTCGATCTTCCCTTGCGATATTATCTGCTTCAATGTCTTCCCTTTTATACGATATGTGTCTCCTTGTTAGAGTATTGCTCGGTCGAACTCGCAAGCGTTGCCATCTCAAGCTTGTTTGTCAAGTTTAGTTGCCAAAACTATAAGTCTTGATGTCTAGTCTACTTATAGCTAAGTCTCGGACTAGGATAGTAAGTGTAGACTCCACGGCGTTCATCATGCAAAGACGAAGAACTACTCAAGAAACTGGTGGAACTTCATCGACAAAAAGGTATGTGGAGACTTGAACTTATCTATCACTCAAAAGTCTATCTATTTTATCTCCTATCTTGAGACAAAAGTCGTATTGCTATATAAACTTCGATTATACACATTTGTTATTTGGAGCCGAGTTTATCTCGCTTATCTATTTCTCGAAATATGTGCTGGTAAGCTTTCGCTTTGACCAAGTTCATCTTTACTCGTGACGAAAGTCATGTTCGTTATTTCAATATCTTGAAAATCGCTTTGATGAAAAATAGTTTGTGAATAACAACTATATAACATCCTCTAAGAATGTTTCAATGATTGAAAAGAGAGTTTAGAACATGTAACCATCTTTGGATATAAGCATAGTGTGTTTTCACATTTGTGTAAAAGTCCAAAACCGGGAACCAAAAGTATGCGTACCCGTACGCGTACTGGCGGTTGTTGGAAATCCGGGACAGTATGCGTACACGTACGCGTACTGGCGGAAAGTTCACGTCCGTGAATTTCTGCTGGAGTTTGGAAGTGAAAACAAACTCAATCCGGTTACTTAAGTACGCGTACCTGTTCGCATACTTAGGTAGGTTACTTTCTAAAATCGGTTTGTTCATGAACTAAAACATTTATATATATTAAGGAATGCAATCTTTGCAAACCGTGGCTATAATGTTCATGAATCGATTCGAGTGAATCAAAACCGATTTTGCTTCGATTGTGTCTTGTATACTTCTATAAGATCTAAGCAATTGAATAACTCTCTAACTAGTTCATTTGAGTCATTTGAACTAGTTATGGTGAAGATGAATAAGGTTGATATGAAAGTGCTCATATGGCTAACCATTGGTTAACTATTGTTGAACCAACTAGGTGTACACGTTTAGGTACGGTTACTCAAACCTAAATGAAGTTACATTTCATTTGTGTATAACAAGCTAAGTTCGATCTAACGGTTGAAAGATATTAGCTTGAATCTAATCAGGTTTTTATCTAACGGTGAATATTGAATGCTTTGTTATCAAGGTAACTTAGATTGCAAATCCTGATTTGGAGACTATATAAAGGACAACTCTAACAACTGGGAAACCTAATCTCCACACCTCTTGTGTGATACTAGTTGTATAAGCTAGAGTCGATTCTCCTTTAACCTTAGGTTTCTATTGAGACCCTGTAAATTAACGACTTAAAGATTTCATTGGGATTGTGAAGCCAGGCCCAACTATTTTCTCTGTAGTTGTGTAATCTGATCTTGCTGTTTCTATCGTGATTGAGTGCAATCGTAAGATTGGCTTGAGATTTATATCTTCGATAGACAAGATAGAAAAGTAGTCACAAACACCTTCGTCTCATCGTTTGTGATTCCACAATATCTTGTTTCGCTAGTCGATTAAGATTATTGTGAGGTGATTGATATTTCTAGGCTATTCTTCGGGAATATAAGTCCGGTATATCAATTGGTTCCTGTTCACCTTGATTTATAAAAAGACGGAACAAAACTCGTAGATATTTCTTCGGGAGACAGATTTATCTATTCTTGTAGACTTTTCTGTGTGAGACATATTTGTTTAATAAAGTCTTCGACTTTGGGTCGTAGCAACTCTTAGTTGTGGGTGAGATCAGCTAAGGGAATCAAGTGTGTAGTATCATGCTGGGATCAGAGACATAAGAAGCGCAATTATACCTTGGATCAGTGTGAGATTTATTGGGGTTCAACTACAGTCCAGACCAAAGTTAGTTTGTAGTAGGCTAGTGTCTGTAGCGGCTTAATATAGTGTGTGTTCAATCTGGACTAGGTCCCGAGGTTTTTCTGCATTTGCGGTTTCCTAGTTAACAAAACTTCTGGTGCCTGTGTTATTTCTTTTCCGCATTATATTTTGTTATATAATTGAAATATCACAGGTTGTGCGTTGAATCGATAAATTGGTAAATCCAACCTTTGGTTGTTGATTGAAATTTATTGATCCTTGAACATTGGCGTTATAGCATAGCTCGGTTGAACCCACCAAGCGTTGGTATGTCAAGTTTGGTTGTCATATTTTAGTGAGCCAAAACTCATTTAAAGAGTCGCTTGATTATGTACTAGAGTCAACTTCGTATAGGTTAGCTTGAAAGTATTAGGATATGAGACATTACAAGTATTACGTGAAGACTTGAAGAATGTGAAGAAGTACAGAGCTACAACGACAACACCATCCTTCCACTTGAGGTTAGTAATATTTGACTTGAACTGTTTTATTCCCTAACATATCTTTCAAGTCGTGCATATTGAAAACATAACTGCGAAGCTATGAATGATTATAGTCTAGTTAGACGTAGTATTAAGGAATACAATACGAAGTATAACGCTTATCTTTTGAACTTCGTATATAAGACATAGACATAATCGTTTGAATGCTATTGTGATTATGTATGGGTATGAGGTGAAGATTTCATCCTAGGAAACAATGTTTTATATTCGTTTAAAGGAAGTAAATTCATGAACTTGTTTTGTGAATCGAAAAGGAAATCGCTAGGATTATTGGTATTGTTATTCATTGCATATCTTTTGAACTACCAATATGTGTGATTAGTATAACCGCTCATGATTAGCTTATATTCTTGGTAAAACTATTCACAAGGCCTGACTTTTGTATTGGTATGACTTTTATTAGTAAAACCGATCATAAGTAATCACCTGAGATGGTATGATTGATTTAGTGTTATTGGTATGACCAAATCTAGGCAAAGGGGAACCGATCCTAGTAAGAGGTGCAACCGATCACATGAGGTGCAGCAAGTTTCTAGATATTGGGAACCGATCCTATGAACATGTGCAACACGTTTTTAGATATTGAGAACCGATCCTTTGGACATGTGCAACAAATACAAGTTAGATACCATATATATGTGGGAACCGATCCTAGTACCTAGTCAACCGAATTTTGGAAAGCTAGTGTGACTAATTCCAGTACCCACATGGAGGTAGAACCGAAACTTGTTTTAGTAGAACCATGAAACCCATGTTTGATATGATAATCAATTACATAGTTCTTGGAAGTCAAATGAACCAATTCTAAACTTGTTTGGAAGTGTGACAAATCGATTCCAAGATTGTAAGTATGAAAGAGGACTTACTTACTTAAGATATCGACATAGTTTGAACATGTGCAATAACGCTTATCTTTTATTGTTCAAAGATATTCCTTAATAGCTAAAGGAGAATCCCGGATCGAAAAATAAATTGAGAATCTTTTAATTAAGGTTTTTAATTTTATTTTTGGAAAATGAAAATTAGTAATGTGCATTTACTAGTTGGAGATTTTCTAAGAGATTTTCGGTCAATATTTGGACAAAGCATTTCCAGGAATTATGGAAACCGAATTTGGAAATATATTGCATATCTTGAGAATATTTTCGGTTTTGGAAATTCCTTGGTGTCCAAACTTCCTTGGTCTATAAATATCAAAGTTTGCATTTCGAGCAAACTAATCCTCAGAGCCAGCAAAACTACCTAGTTGTGTTGTTACTGGTGGAGCCGCCTATTCAGAGAGGAAAGTAACCTAATTAGGCGAAATCTATTACGGCCGCTCGGTTTAAAGACATCTTTGGGATTGAGAAGCTCTATTAGTACCGTTGGTGGAAAACTAGATAATTGCGGTTTATTATTATTTTTCGATTGATTTGATTGACTAACGGTTGTTGAACTTTGATTGCACTTAGTTTGTTTATGCTTGAGAATCTTCTCTTCTGATATAAGATTCACTCAAACTAGATCGAAGTTTCCACGAGGATATTTAGACTGTTTGTAGATCTAAAGATATCTTGTGATAATCCATTGTTAACAGACTCCGTAATATGTGTGATTGATCACAAGAGATTCAAGTTGATTGTGTGCAGGTGTTTATTGAAGATCTAAGAAGATTTGAAGACAAAGAAGATTTCTAATTTGGGTTCATAATCTTTGGTGTGCACAATACTTGTTTCGGGTAAATAGGATCAAACTATAATCGGTTTATCCTTGTGGTAGATTGGATTGATTAGTTGATTGGATTGGCATCAATATAATTCTTTGTGATTAAAAGTATTGATTGCAAAATCTTGACAATTACTTTGGTCGTTGTTATTAGATAGATCTAAGGACCTGAAAAAGGAGTTTATTGGGATAAACGGAAGACTTTTGTTGAACTCATATCACTTTTTTGAAAAGAGTTGTTACCGAACAGATTTGTTGTTCCTTTACTATTTGGAATACGAACCAAAGGAATTGTTCCAAATGCGTGAGTTATTATCAAGTTGGAGGTGCAGGGATACAGACGAAACTAGGTGAACTATAGGTTTAGTTGCTTGGTCTCAACTATACGAAGTTGGTTTGATTTTGTATAACGGCTTAATCCTGAGAGCATTCAATTCTGGACAAGGTCCCGGGGTTTTCCTGCATTTGCGGTTTCCTCGTTAACAAAATCTTGCTGTGTCTTTTACTTTTCTATTTCCGCAATTATAATTGTTTTTATTATAATTAGAAGTAAAATACACTAACTTGATAGTAATCCTATTATGTTTGGTTAAGTCCGAACCATTTATCAAGTAAACATACTTCGTTGTTGTATTGTCTCGATCTTGTATCCGTAGTCAATCACGCAAGTTATCTTGTTATCATATTGTCTCGATTTCGTATCCATAGACGATCACACGAAGTGTAAACCGATTAGTTGTATTGTCTCGACTCGGTCCATAGACAATCACTTTCGGAGAAAGGACTTATAGGTGGAAAAGTTTTAGATTGAGGTATATTTGGGTACCCTCGGCTTTTCAATTGGTCTTTGGTACCATTCAAGTTATTTCTCTTGTATTCAATCAGGATCGCATATTTCTAGTTGTTTGAGTTAGGATTGAATCGAGAAATTGAGATATAGCTCTTTGATATACTTTTTATTAAGATTGAGTCTGATTGTCTAGTTGATTCTCTTAAAAGTATATTGGAGTTAGTCCATACAGATTGCTAAGTGAAATATTTGGTGAGGTTGTTAGACTCTCGCTTTTTCACTCCTAACGTTACCACTCCGCACATGTTGTGCCCTCCAACCCTCATGTGAAATTCGTGCATGCCGACATGGAGTGATACTTTCAGAATATTGGGTATTGCCCATTTGTAGTCACTTATGCACTAAGGTCTCCAGTAGTCTATTTAAACTATTTTTATTTTCTATCTGTTGTAATATTTCGAGCAGACCCAGATCTCCAGATGTTACTCTAGTACTCTCTACTTTCACAACAAGCGAGGCTAAATGAAACCTCTATTGTCAAGGGATTTTGGACGCGATTTTAACCTGTTCGTTTGTTGCTGATCTAAATCTATTTCGTTCAGATTAGCACCTTCACTTAAAAGAGGGGTTGCAATACGTACCCCGCGATTTCTTTTACTTATCCCGTGGGTATAAGTTTTTGCAGAAGGACATCCTCATATCGTCTTTGCTGGTGATGTTCAACTTCTTCTTGGAGTGGGTGATCAACATCGTTTCGAATTCTTCATACTCTTGCATCCGCATCTATTTTCCATCACTCCGACTTGCTTGTGATGTAGCTCTGGATCTTGATTTGTTTTTGATGTTTCCTTCTCTGCCCCACGGTGGGCGCCAAAAGATGTCGTAGCAAAAATGTTTCTACAACAATCCTCGAGATTTATATATGAAGATGAGATTTCATCCGCTGGATGATTCTATAATTTCCTCGAGATGCATTCTTGATAAAAGTCGTGATTTCTGATGATAAAAATAAATCCTTGGATGATTCAATAGTATTTCTCGTGATGCGTTCCTGATGGATGGGAATTTTCTAGCTGCTTGATGAATAGGTTCTACTAAAGCTTTGGCTCTTCAAGAATTGTTGATGATGAAAGTGGGTGGGGGGGGTACCTGCAACAGACACTCTGATGCCTCAATGAGTAAGCGCTCTAAGCAGGTTTTTATGGAGAGAGAAGGATTAGAAATGTGTACCTTTACAGTTGAAATTCCACCTCTATTTATAAGTTATGGAGGAATTGTATCCAGTCCAATATTTGTCTGGATACATTTTTATTATCTATCTGGACAAAATGCATTCCAGGTTCATCTTGGTCAAAACCAATTTTCCCTTTTTTAGGGATCTATAACCTCCAGGTTATACCTAGTCTTATTTTGTTTCCCCCTTTTTCTAGGAATTTGTAACTTCCAGGGTTTGAATGTGTACTTGGTCTTCTGAATAACCGATTCCTCCTTTTTCAGAGGATCTGTAACTCCCAGGTTATACCTGGTCTTCTCATTAATTGATTCCTCCTTTTTTTGAGGATCTGTAACTTCCAGGTTATACCTGGTATTCCGGTGAAGAAGGATAATTGTTGACAGGGCTATAATTATCCTTCCATATTTTTGATCCAAGAGCAAAATACTTATCTTAGGTAGAACTATTGGGCTGGGGCACTTGGGCACATATACCAAACTATATGGTACAAACAAAACTCTAAACTAAGGTGCTACTTAGGATTTTTAAACATGGGCAGTTAAACCTTTTACTAAAACAAACATTATATAGCACTTAATAGTGATAATACCATTGTGAAATGAAGAAGGGGAATGTTATTAAGTTTCTTTCTCTGTGTGGTTGTTTCTTTTGTAATCATGTGTCACTACTATAAAATGTTAGGGTTGTCACTATCAATGGAATGTCCGGTGAGCTCTACAGTGTTGTCTGATACATTAAAGGTCTATTTAAGTATGTTGTCTCGTTAAAACTTTTCTTTGGAAAATCAGCGAGACAAAACTACGAAGGAAAAGAGTACAACAAAAGACATATTAAAAAGCGAGTGTTGGATACGCGTATGTAACACAAATAAACAACTACTCAAAATATAAATATAGCAAGGGAAGAAAGGATCGTTCCCACATACTTATTAGACATGTAATTACGTCAAGGATGTACTTCATAAAATTTTTGTTAAATAAATTAAGTATTTAATCTTAATCAAGAGCCTTAGAATACCTTATTGCAAGAATACTCCAAATTCATCAACACACACATTAGAGCTGCGTATGTGAGAATAACCTAACGCCTTGCGCTAGTTCAATTCCTATTAAGTTTCGATAGGCTAATCAAATTGAAATACATTGCACAAACAATTTAGGACAAAGGTCAATTTCTACATATGGAGGATGTCCTCTGACCTAGAATCATATCATGCTGAGCTCCTGATATGGATGTGAGTTCAATCAATTCTAGTAAACAAACATTCAATCATGTTGCAAATCAATCATGCAATTATTATAACCCGATCAAAGCGATAATATTGAGGAAAACTGGTTGCATCATCTTCAATAAAAACTTAGTTACTCAACATCTTCATATCAAAAGAATAATCAAGATGTGTTTTGAATAGCAGCCTTGATGACCATTGATTCTAAGTATGTTGTCTCGTTAAAACTTTGTTATGTAGCTGGTCAAATCAAAGGTCTACGAGACAAAACCCTCCACTTTGCCTGAGCCAAAAATAGTCACGGCCAAGATGAAAAAGAGTTCTTCACATGCCATCTCCCTATTTCATCTTCCCCACCCTTTAATCAATCTATGGATCTATTTCCTTTTCCTTCCTTCTCGATTAGACCTACAAACCCATTTCCATGTCTCGATTCCACTCCGATCTCTTCTCTCCGATCTCGGTCGAACTTCAAGAACACCATTAATGGCAGATTTCTTCTCTTGATTCAACCCACGGACCCATCATCACCAATTGGAACCATCAACTTCCTCGATCTTCTCATCGATATTAACCTTCTTCTTTCTCGATTTCGGAGATGTAATAATGAAATGAGAAATGAAAACAAGTTTCTCGATTTAGGGTTAAAGAGTAGGGTTTTTATTATTTTAGTCACTTGATAAGGGATACCATTGGCAATCCCATAAGTGAATAGGTGTTCTCCGTAATGATAGCATCCAAAAGAAGACATAGAATTCTGCACACTAGTCATAGAAGTTAGACACATAAATGACCACAATCTCATTCTTAAAAGTTGAGAGAGAAATAACCATCCCTTCTAGACTAAAATTCGGGTTCGGAGTGATCAAAAGTCTCGACTACTTGTCCAAAAGGGTTTTATGAAATTGCTCTCAATAATAAGCAGACTTTTTATGGGTCACACATGTGTCAGTAGGAATGAAAGAGAGAATCTGCGACACGTTGAATGGTAGGAAGGTAAAAACCCTCTAAATGTTTTGAAAACCCACATCTTTTATATTTTTTGAAAAACCCCATTTTTAAGCCCATTTAACGAAGGTGGGAATATGCTTACTTCCCAGTGTATCAAGCACCACTCTCACATCCATAGAAGCGTCTTGGTCTTCTTCGGTGTCTTCATCTTCGTCTTCGGTCTTCACTCTTGATGATAACTCTTGAATCTCGACAATATGATTCTTTCCCTCGAATTCCTTGTGCAAAACTTCATTATAGATATTCCTTCTTTCCATAGGCTTTATTGAAAGAATACAAAAATAAAAACAATCTATACAAACCCAATTTTTTTTTTTTTTTTTTTTTGTTGTAAGTACTTTACCGCTTGATTCTTCACAACTTATATGTCTTGATATCATAAACTTCTCGAATTCTCATCCTTAATAATTTTCACTCTTTTTTTTTTATTGTATTGTTGCCTCAAACGTTTTCAACTTTCCTTGTAGATTTGTGATGCTCCTCTTGTAGATGATGATGGTGTTTCTATGGACTGTTGTTGTAAGTAGAGAGATAAGGTGGATGGTGCTAACTGCGAACAAGATCACAAGTGGTATGTAAGTTAGCAATTGATGTCACCAACATGGTTGATAAAAATAGCACTCAAGAGATCAAAATAGTGCTTCTATGGTGGGAAATTGGACAGCTCACCATTCTGCCCAGGAATTTACGTACGGTGACACACACTCTAAAAGCACAAATTTAGGCAATTACAAAATTGAAGGTCGGTGCCTCACATTATGTAACATGGGTAGTCTCCACTATAGGGGATCACTATTCTAATACCCGAATTCAGTCTGCAAAATCCAACTTTAACTCTCATACAATTAAGAAACCCGATCATGTTCTCTGTCATCTCTAAGTTAGACTAGTACCTTGTAATCTTAGCGACATGTATACTATGTGACTCTAAACTAACCACAAGTTGAAGTTTTATTCAAATATATACAAAAAAATTGAAAATTTTGACTCAAAGGCTAAAACTCTATATGCAAAAGACTCCCCCACACTTAAACTTCACATTGTCCTCGATGTGAAAAACAAAAAATTCTGAATTACGTAACAGCAGATAAAACGCAAAAACTGTACAAATTGGTAAGGAATTTGGAAAAACTCCATTTCACAAAAGTTGTTCATCTACGTGTTTTCTACAAAGTTTCAAAGGGCACAGTGTTTCGATAAACGGTCTGACAGTTATGGTCTCTGGAATGAACTACGTGCAGTCTGAATTTTTAAGGCGAAAGGTATTCATCATAATTCTCTTCTAAGATAGATTCGGACTCAATGAAATTAAAAATGGGGATGCAAATATGATATGGAAACTATAAAAATAAATAAATAAAAGGACTAAAATACAAAACCTATGGGTTGCCTCCCATTTAGCGCTTGGTTTAAAGTATTCAAGCTCTTTTGTTATAAAATCCATATACCAACAATACGAAAAGTTGAGGATCCTTCCATAGAACCTGTTTTGCACACTAGTTTTCCACACAAATATTAGTAAAATAAAGCAAAAATGAATCTATGAACCTATAAAGCTTCCCCCACACTTATTCTTGTCCACACTTGGAAGTGTATAAAGAATATAGGAGTCGGAGTACTTCCATGGTTTCTTGTTCCATAACACTGCATAGTATGAGAATCAAGTATCTCTAATGTTGTAATCAACACTTTCGAAAATGCATCATCCTCAAGCTCCACCCTTTGAATGGGTACTATCAACCGAATACATTAAAGGTCTATTTATTAGATGTATATGAATTCTACCTAAAGAATAACCTAGACTAATTAAGATCATACATGACGACTTGGTTGCAAAATCCAACTGTAACAAACAACACTGTGATACTTATTAGACATGTGTCACTACTATAAAATGTTAAGCTTAACTAGTTGTCAACCGGGAGTTTATATTAATCCGAATGGAATGTCCGGTGAGCTCCTGGTGTTGTCCTGAATAATCTAGATGGTGGATCATTCACCAACATCCATATCCATATAACAGCCTTGATGACCATTGATTCTAAGTATGTTGTCTCGTTAAAACTTTGCCATGTCTCGATTCCTAAATACGGTCAAATCGAACGAACACAAAACTGTAATAATGAAATGAGAAATGAAAAACAAGTTTTCCGATTTAGGGTTAAAGAGTAGGGTTTGTTATTATTTCGTCCAAGGAAAAAGAGTACAACAAAAGACATATTAAAACAAAAACACACGTAAAGTACATTTCCGCGGATACGCTCTAAATAGTATGTATTCCTCGTTGAAACCTTGGAAAGGAAAATACAGTTAGACAAAAACCTTGATTAAGGAAAAAGAGTACAGTGCGTTATAGTCCATATCTCCGCCTCAACAAAATATATATCAATTTGTTTGCTTGTATATGTGTCGCATTCTGATTCCTCAAACCAGCTTCCGGAAGAGCTTTCTCGATAATGACTTGGTGAACAGATCAGCATAATTCTCACACCTTCTGTAGGTGGTGCATGGAAAATAATTTTGGCGAAATATGCTTCGTTCGATCACCTTTGATGTAGCCTTATTTAATTTGTGTTATGCAAGCTGAATTGTCTTCACAAATTATTGTAGGTGTGTTGGTAATCAAGATAAACTCTACTCGAATTTCTATTATGCATGTAATATCTAATTTAGTCATGCGACACTTTCTCATAGATAGAAAGGTGAAAACTTGAGTAATAGGTGGTTCAGTCTTCACTTACCTTTTGTTGAAGAAGTTCTCCAAAAGCTTCGGTTGATCTTCACCTTCAAACGGTAGAACGCAGTGATGTATGGTACTCAACTGCACAATTCTATCCTAATCCGAGACTTGGATAAATGTATACTATAAATCAAGATATATTTTTGATCAACTAAATTTGACAACAAGCTTGAGATAGCAACACTAGTGAGTTCGACCGAGCAATGCTCTAACACATATCTTTACATGCGGGTAATACCTCTCCTGCCATAGGAAATACTGGAGCAAGCACCATTGATCATTGAACTGGCTTAGAAGACTCTTGGGTGGTTCTCAGGAGAACGTAGTTGTAAATCAAAAATAAGCCTTGCATAAATATTTTATTGGTTTAATGTTACTCTAGGCTTAATATTTTATTGGTTATTTTCCTTTGGTGTTTGTTGTCTTCAGGTTGAGGGAAACCGCAGGTAATGCTCGCTCAAGGAATATGAATAAGAGAACCGTTTATGGTCTAGCATCAAGACTGGATCACTTTTACACTTACTATTATGAGATGACATGTGATCTTGTTGAAATCAGAAGGTAAGTAACTATTAGCATAATTGAAGTGCATCTGAATTATTTATCTCATTTTTATTGGAATTAAAATCTCAATGGTCTTTTCTTACCAGGGACCTCTTGAACTTGCATTGGATTGTCACTTTGCGTTTCGATGAGCTTGGCCAGGTCTCTTTCCAAATAAATTAGACACTCTATGTTATGCTAGGTTCCTTGAGATTGAGTCTAATTAAGTATATGACATCGAAATGTAGGAAACACTGCCCCATCTTGGATCTTTAATTTTTGGAGCCTTGAAGTCAACACCTCGTTTCCCTGTTGAAAAAGTTTGGACATTTGAATTGTTGTACATAAAGGTGAAGGGAATAATTTGTATTTGAACTCTTTGTATTAGTTTGGTACCTTTAAAGGATCATTAGTATACTTTAAAAGATCATTTTAGTTCAAGTGTTTCAAACATCTAGGTTTCCTTAGTAAGGGTGCTGGATATGTTCATTGTTGGGTTTTTAAAGGCAGGTGTTTATGGGTGAAAACTACTCCTGCAGAATTTGGTAATTTGGGGTGTGGATGAGGAATGAATTTAAACCTTAAACAAATGCACTGCGCGGTGAGTGCTTGTAGATTCGAGAGATCAATTTGTGCAAGTCCGGCCTAAACCAAGAAATGGCCGTTCCAGACTTGTTTCGGTCACAAAGTGAAGGAGATGGGGTTGATCTTAGGGAGGGAAGCGAAGAAGGTGTTGAGATTGTGAAGGTGTTGGCTTGCTTATGACTTGTAACAGAAAGATGAGCAAGCTCACGGTTGATGCAAGCAGGCTCTGGGTGTTTGAATACGATTTGTATTAACACTTGGTTTTTTCTGTCTCGTCTGAACTTGTCTTGTTGTTTTAAATAGTGCGGAGAACCTATTTATACAAGTCATTGAGCCTCATTCACGTCTCTCGTGGGAAGTGGAGGAAGTGGAGTGATGGAGTAGTGGAGTTGTGCGTCGACCATTCTTGCCCACTTCTCCTATTCATCTCTAACCGTCCATGACTTCCTAACACGTTCTTGTGATGGCGCGTTGCACGCTGCACGCTGTAAACCGCCAGACCAATACCCCAGTATGTATCCCCCAGTTTGTGACATGATTGATGTATGAATGTGTGGATCGTGGATCCACGAAAGATAGCATGTAATCTTTGAATTGAATAACCGTGTTATTCGTAAAGTCGATACTTGTGAAGTATCATGTGTATTTTATGCGAGTACTACGTTATGGTGTGGTAAAGTGATGATTAATGACGCCTCACTAACCAAATAACTCCCGACTGTGGTTGTATAACCAAGTCGGGTGAAGTTGGACGGATGAGATGATCTTTGAGACACTCATCTGCGCGACCGTTAATGAATATTAGGTTTTTGAAGAGGAGCGCAAGCATGACTCTTCACTTGGTCGAAACCAAGTAATGGAAGAATTTTGGAGAGGACCGACCGGACGTGTATGTAGATGGCATGCTTGGTGTACACGTCCATGTCTCACCGTCCCATGAAGGTGCGATCTAGGCCACTCAATTTGACCGGCAAAGAGGAGTGGTTGAGATCGGTTTCATGCGAAATCCTTGCCGCAAAGGAGTTGGAGATCGCATGACATTCTTGCACGCGTTTCAAGACGACCCATCTTGGTCGGTCTTGGTCGATCATACCAAAGTGTGTAGGTGGTAGGCTGGTGTTCACACCTATACTGACTATCCCATGAAAACGTGATCTAAGCCACTCAAATCATCCCAGGAAAGTTGAGCGGTCGAGATCGGTTGCAATTTGGGAAGTGTAACCGCGCATGTTTGGGCGGGCGTTTTGGATTAGCCGGCATGTGATGCCTTGGCCGATCGCATGAGGAGGTAGATGAGCCCACGGTGGTCATCTTTGGTATGACCAGCCCTTGCTTAACCTAATCTGTGACCCTCCATTCGTGCTTGGGAGAAGATGGACGCACGTGATGATTTAAAACCCTAAGTTTGGCTTTCAAAAGCCGTGCGCCACTCCTTGTTTGGGTGATGATTTTGTCACGGCCAAACATTATTGGTCTTGGCCGATTGGTCAAGTGTGTAGGCGCCCACGGTGATCGTGTTGACATGCTCGGGGCCCTTTGAGTCTACATCTACACCCTCCATCTATACCTGCGAAGATGGATGGTTGAGATTGTTTTGCGACACATGTAATATGCCGCAAACCCTTATTTAGGGTTTTCCGTCCATAATGCTTGGTATGAACGTCTTTTGGCAAGCAAAGGCCAATGGCCGACCATGCGGGGTCGGCCGTGGGTATTCCATACCTGCTTGGGGGTGATGGAATTGATTTGGGGTCATCCAATCATGCTTATGGAGTTGGATGACTGCGATCAGATCATATCCTGACTGATACGGTCAGTCCGGATGCTCAATCGGGCTAGTATAACACACCGAGAGGGCTCAATCGGGCTAGTATAACACACCGAGAGGGCTCGGGCTAGTATAACACACCGAGAATCAGCCGTACGGGTATTTCGTACATGGTTTCATTATAGTGCTTGGAGGTTCGTGTTATTCTCGCAAGAGTAACACTCGGTCATCATGCCACACGATAATGAGTACTGGAAACACAAGGCGATATGAAATTCACAGAAGGGGATTGTTGCCACATGCTCCAACCTGGAGGAATTTCATGTATTCACAGAATGGGATTGTTGCTACATGCTCCATTCTTGGTGAATTAAGTGAGGGAGTATCCAACACTTATAAATGGCTTTATCTTTTACAAGATGTCAGCGCATGATTTTTATGGTTTTTTACAAATTTAACCTTAAACGAAAATCCACCATCAACATTAAGTCCCCTGCCTAGCACATAATGGTTACACTATTGTGTGGTAGGCATGAGATGGTGACATACATATGTAAGAAAGACAGGATAAAAGGAGTTTACCCGAAAGAGTGTTGGTTGACCGCTAGTTTCCCACGCCGTCACGCTTGTATGGAATCCTTGGTGGGGCCGGTTTCTTTCTTTGGGTATTTGAATCAAAAGAGGAAACCAAATAAGGGAGGAATCCTTCTTCTATTGGGATTCTTCTAATTTTTGTCTATAAAAGAGACAAAACTCCTTTCTTTTCCTCACGAATATTTTTTTTTGTTTTGGCAAGCAGCTCCCGTGACCTTGCTGCCGCGCCGACCATCGTTGCCGCATTCTATTGCCGCTTCTGCCGTCACGGAGCTGCTACCGTGCGCCGTCCGTCCAAGGTAAGTTCCGCTCCCTTTTTTTTTTTTTTTTTTTTTTTTTTAAAAGGTAAAACCCTAGTTTGTTAGGTAAACACCTTTTGTAAGACATGTGCATGCTTAGCTTTTTCCACCATTTGGCTTGAATCCCGTAGACACGATTCCCATGAATAAAGAAAATCGTGTTATGATGCATGCGGATGAATGAATGCGGGCCCGCCGTGTCTTGCCGGAACGTGGGTCTTATTCACACATGTTGACTGAAATTTGTACCGGACTTGAAACTTGTACCGGACTTGACATTTATCCCAGACTTGAAAACTTGAGTTATACCGAAGCTTGATCAATACCAGACTTGAATGATGTTTGGACCGGCCATTGTATGCTCCGATGTGAGTTGTGTCTTTGCTGTGTGTGACTACATTTCTCATGCACTTTCATACGAGTTCTAACTCCTGTCTTTTATTTCATTATGGAATGAAGAAAAGAATTCCTGTCGAGATGTCTTCCGAGATAATGTTGGTACCAAGTCGAAGTGTTGATGAAACTTCAAAGATATGCCGAACATTGATGATGAGTTGTTCACCTTGCCTTTTCCAAACACCGAAGGCATCCTTCTCATAAGATAGTCCTTCTTTCCGATTCGAGAAAATGGAGGCCGATCCGTTTTCTTCTTCAGCACTTGTGGTGAGATTTTGTCTCCAGAGAAACGAATATCCGCCTTCTCCTATTGACTTCAAGACTTGCCATGCTCCACTGGGTTCTTATGAAGGATGGATGAGACGCATGTTGAGTAATAAGGGCATTAAGGAAAATTTGACCAAAGCGCAGATCCTCAATGCGGTCATGGCATCCGCTACTCTCAAAATTAGGAAAGACATCGCGGGTTTGATTACCTTCATTTCTCGGTGGCGTATTTCTACTCATACAGCCATATCTAGATGGGGAGAAATGACTATTACTCTGGAGAGTGTAGCTGTATTAATGAACTTGCCTGTTGCTGGAAGTCTTTCTTACGAGCTCTCTGATACGGAGAAAAGTAACTATGGTGCTATACTTCAAAAAGTGGCAGAATTCGACAGTCTGGACAAGGAAGAGAAAAAGGATGCGAGATGCTTTTACACTTGGTGGGTGTCGAGTGGTCTCTGCGGACCCGGTGAGCCGGACCAAGAGTTGGAAAACGATCTCGGTGTGATTGCGTTCTGTCTTTATGGCTATCCAGGATATATTCGACGATGGTTCTGGAAAGAAGACCATTAGAAGTGACCTTGTTAAGATTACTATAAGGTCAAGCGAAGGGTGAAGTTCTTCCTCTGGGCTCATTGTTCCTTGGATCACTTGTATTCTCACTTGGATGCTTTAGCAATGGACATGCATGCTTCTAACGGTACAAGAAGGTGGAGTCGCACATTCACTTCGCTTTTCTTCAGCGCTCTTATGGGAACACTTCAAAAGTTACGCTCCTGCTCCTGGAAATTCGCTCAATAGCTTATATGGTGGCTCGAGAATACTCCGTTGGAATAAAAGGCGTCCCAGAGGTGGTGCGAAACTTGTGGACGTATTTGACAATGTGTCTTCTGTAGATTTCCGTCCATGGGGGCCGGTCCACTCTTCCATTGTTCAGCCAAAGACCTTTGCTATCGCTTCTGACGGTCCTGATGTTGTGTTGTGTACCGTTGTCGAAACTATGAAATCTGGAGAACTCATTTACTGCAGTAAATGCATTCCAGATATGTTCCGTCTCTATTTAACGGAGAATTTTACGTGACTCCGTACAATATTTACAGGATGCTCGCCAAATGGGATTTGATCAGGGTGTCCCATTCATTCGTTCACCAAGGGTTCCGAAAGAATCTCTCCCGAATATTCTTAACGCTAGCATGTTTGTAGAACGGGTGAGCCTTCCCTTCTGGCCTATTGGGAGAAACCCAGTGACAACCGATAAGTATAAGGAATTTTGGGGAGACAACCTGTTGGTTTTCCAGAAATTTTCGGAGAGTGTTGTGACAGATTCTCGTAGTGAGCCATCTTCCGACGTCTTGACGAAGCATTTCCGTTGAAGCCACTTCCAGCCAAACGGACCCGGAGCCGAGGTTGCAGTCCCCAAGTAGGAGGGAGACCTAAGAGGCAAGCATGCGGTCCGGTAATCCTTAATTCCTCCAATATGCAGGTATTTAAATCTCCTCCCATCGGTTCTTTCATCTCTCCAGTGTAAATTCTTCTAAAAACGATCCTTGCTTGAAACTAGGAATTTCGAAGAGAATGTCTTCACCGAGGTTGGCGCGCATTCAAAATGAGAAGGTCATGCGATCTTCATCTTCATCTTGGAGAAGTCTTCATGGAGGAGAAACCGATCTTCATCTTTGAGAAGTCCGAGAAACCGATCTTCATGATTGAGAAGTCCAGCGCACTGATCTTCGGAGTCTGTCTTCGAGTCCATATCTGATCTTTACACCGAGAACTCGGGAAACCACTTCTTTTCAGAGACCATGACAGGGATGATGCAAGCTCGATTGGATGAGGTGCTTCCCTTAATGATCTTGCTTGACGGGTCGTGATGAAAATTAGCACCCAGAAGAGCGAAATAGATACCGGAAGGAATGTAAGAGAGGCAGTGCCTGTTATAGTTGAGGCGGCTGCTATTGAGATCCATCCTAAACAGGTTCCAGTCAATATGGCTATTGTGGTGACTCCTTCTGAAAGGCCTCCTGCAACTGACAAGGCTCCCGCGGTTAGTGAATTACCGGTGATGCAACCTGGGGCTTTGTTCGATCCTCCTTTTACTGTCCCTTATCCAGGTCATGTGTTGGTCGGTGGATTCAGCGTGCCAGTTCAGTTCAAAGAGTTGTACACAGCGATATGGGAGAAGCACGGTCACATTGCTACCACCACGAAACTCAAAAGTCGTCTTGCGTTGGTCAACCGCGTCCAAGAAGCTTTAGTTTCTATCCAGGGGATGAGCGTCACGACTGGTCGAATAGTTTCTGAGGAGATGATTGAAGATTGGAAGTGCCATCAAGACATGTTTGCGCAGTACGGTTTCAATGCCCCTTGGTTCTTCGAAGGGTTCTCCAAGATTCAGGAGCTCCAGAAATTACAGGATGAAGTTCCTTCATGACTGTGTTGCTCGCCAGGAAGAAGAGGTTGAGAAGTTGTCTAAGGAACCGGAGTCAAGCAAAGTTTGTGCTTCAAAGGATGAAAGTCTCTCTCGCCTGGAAGGACGAGTTGTTCTCAAGGACTTTCCTTGAAGTATTCATGCTATATACTTGTCTCTTCTTTTAGATGTTTTTTCTTTTTGAGTGATAGTGAGGATTTTCTTTGATCTCCTAAGTTTGGATTGATAGGTGATTGAATTGGCTTATTTTGAGATAGTTTTGTGAACAACCTTTTGAAAGAGATTATGTTAAATGAAATTTGAATCTTGGTCATGAATGATTGCACATATCACATGAAATTGTAAATGTTATGCAAAAGGGAGGTACGGATGGAAACAAACATGGCGTTGATCATCGAGCCTCTTTCTCCACGTGCGGGATGCCAAGTCCCCAAAGTGGATTCCAAATTATCTTTCTTGTAAAATTGTTGAGTAAAACTTACTTGCTTTCGAAGCCTCACTTGTATCGAACCTGAGTTGCCTTTCTAAGAAAATCCTCCGCACCAATTTCTCGAGTTATCGATCCGGACCAAGCTTCTCCGAACAATGCGCTTCAAAGTGTTGCATTCACCGGTGGGGTGATGAAGGAACCGGTGGTAATGACAGTACCTCGGGTCCATTACTTCTTGATCGGTGGGCGGACGCCATACAGGGTAGCCCCACTTCTCCATTTCGTACCCACGCCTCCAAAGAGCTCGAGAATCTTCTTCATCGGGGAAGGGGAAATGTAAGTGCGTTGTGTCCGACTTTTCCTGCGTCGTGGGCGTTGTAACGTCTCTCCGTGGCTTTGACGTGGAACAGAGATGAAGTTGGAAGATTTGCGAGTGCCATCATATCTCTGGGATCGCTCGCCTAGGTAAAGGGATGTGGAAGGTGTCGTGATGTCACTACCGAGTGATCGGATTGAACGCTCCCATCCTCTCGTATTCGTGTATTTCGATTGATTTCTCCTTCCTCAAGCGTTTCTTGATCGGTTGAAAAGTCGACGCGGATTGGACAGTCTTCCGGGCTTCAGCAAGAGTTTTGAGATATAAATCCTCTAGCAGGGCTCCATAGGCTGCAGGCTCCCTTTCTTTATCTGGCAGACATTGTAGTACTCCGGACAAGTCTTTTCCCCTGTCTGGACCGTGTTGTCCATCTTTCTTGATTCGTTTTCGACTGCGTGCTCTCTTTGCTTCTCCACTGTAAAGGTGTGACTCTGACTAAGGATTCAACGTTTCTTGCACTTTATCTCGAGTCGATGCCTATCGACCCTCCTTGTAATTGTGCTGCTATATCATTCAAAAGGCGAAATGTCTCGCTCTGCCTTCTGGTGATACCGGCTTGATTTGCCAAGACATCCTCCAACATTCCAGCTATGCTTCCCATGATATCTGAACCGCCCGTGGTCTCCGAGTGAGGATACATCGCGGGATGAAAACTGAAGGATTGAGAATTCAATTTTTTGCAACCGATAGATCAATCTCCCACCGTGGTCGCCAATTGTTTATGGGTGAAAACTACTCCTGAAAAATTTGGTAATTTGGGGTGTGGATGAGGAATGAATTTAAACCTTAAACAAATGCATGCGCGGTGAGTGCTTGTAGATTCGAGAGATCAATCAGGCAAGTCCGGCCTAAACCAAGAAATGGCCGTTCCAGGACTTGTTTCGGTCACAAAGTGAAGGAGATGGGGTTGATCTTAGGGAGGGAAGCGAAGAAGGTGTTGAGATTGTGAAGGTGTTGGCTTGCTTATGACTTGTAGTGAAAGATGAGCAAGCTCACGGTTGATGCAAGCAGGCTCGGGTGTTTGAATACGATTTGTATTAACACTTGGTTTTTTTCTGCCTCGTCCAACTTGTCTTGTTGTTTTAAATAGTGCGGAGAACCTATTTATACAAGTCATAGAGCCTCATTCACGTCTCTCGTGGGAAGTGGAGGAAGTGGAGTGATGGAGTAGTGGAGTTGTGCATCGACCAGTCTTGCCCACTTCTCATGTTCATCTCTAACCGTCCATGACTTCCTAACACGTTCTTGTGATGGCGCGTTGCACGCTGCACGCCGTAAACCGCCAGACCAATACCCCATATGTATCCCCCGCTTTGTGACATGATTGATGTCTCTGGAATGTGTGGATCGTGGATCCACGAAAGATATCATGTAATCTTCAATTGAATAACTCGTGTTATTCGTAAAGTCAATACTTGTGAAGTATCATGTGTATTTTATGCAGTCTTTGCGTTATGGTGTGGTAAAGTGATGGGTAATGACGCCTCACTAACCAAATAACTCCCCGACCGGGGTTGTATAAACCAAGTCTGGTGAAGTTGGACGGATGAGATGATCTTTGAGACACTCATCTCATGACCGTTAATGAATATTAGGTTTTTTGAAGAGGAGCGCAAGCATGACTCTTGACTTGGTCGAAACCAAGTAATGGAAGAATTTTGGAGAGGACCGACCGGACGTGTATGTAGATGGCATGCTGGTGTACACGTCCATGTCTCACCGTCCCATAAAGGTGCGATCTAGGCCACTCAATTTGACCGGAAAAGAGGAGTGGTTGAGATCGGTTTGCGGCAAATCCTTGCCGCAAAGGAGTTGGAGATCGCATGACATTCCTGCACGCGCTTCAAGACGACCCATCTTGGCTCTGGTCTTGGTCGATCATACCAAGTGTGTAGGTGGTAGGCTGGTGTTCACACCTATACTCTAACTATCCCATGAAAACGTGATCTAAGCCACTCAAATCATCCGGTGAAGTTGAGCGGTCGAGATCGGTTGCAATTTGGGAAGTGTAACCGCGCATGTTTGGGCGGGCGTTTTGATTAGCCGGGCATGGGATGCCTTGGCCGATCACATGAGGAGGTAGATGAGCCCACGGTGGTCATGCTGGTATGACCGGCCCTTGCTTAACCTAATCTGTGACCCTCCATTCGTGCCGGAGAAGATGGACGCACGTGATGATTTAAAACCATAAGTTTGGCTTTCAAAAGCCGTGCGCCACTCCTTGTTTGGGTGATGATTTTGTCACGGCCAAACATTGTTGGTCTTGGCCGATTGGTCAAGTGTGTAGGCGGGCCCACGGTGATCGTGTTGACATGCTCTGGGCCCTTTGAGTCTACATCTACACCCTCCATCTATACCTGCGAAGATGGATGGTTGAGATTGTTTTGCGACACATGTAATATGCCGCAAACCCTTATTTAGGGTTTTCCCGTCCATAATGCTTGGTATGAACATCTTTTGGCAAGCAAAGGCCAATGGCCGACCATGCGGGGTCGGCCGTGGGTATTCCATACCGCTTGGGGGTGATGGAATTGATCCGGGGTCATCCAATCATGCTTATGGAGTTGGATGACTCATGATCGAATCATATCCGACCGATACTGGTCGGTCCGGATGCTCAATCGGCAAGTATAACACACCGAGAGGGGCTCAATCGGGCTAGTATAACACACCGAGAGGGCTCGGGCTAGTATAACACACCGAGAATCGGCTGTACGGGTATTTCGTACATGGTTTCATTATAGTGCTTGGAGGTTCGTGT
Organism: Papaver armeniacum; assembly: GCA_023531295.1. Taxonomy (NCBI): domain Eukaryota; kingdom Viridiplantae; phylum Streptophyta; class Magnoliopsida; order Ranunculales; family Papaveraceae; genus Papaver; species Papaver armeniacum. Next base: position 35,027 of record JAJJWW010010624.1, on the reverse strand, counting down.
TATTCGTAAGAGTAACACTCGGTCGTCATGCCACATTGATAATGAGTACTGAAACACAAGGCTGATATGAAATTCACAGAAGGGATTGTTGCCACATGCTCCAACCTCGGAGGAATTTCATGTATTCACAGAATGGGATTGTTGCTACATGCTCCATTCTTGGTGAATTAAGTGAGGGAGTATCCAACACTTATAAATGGCTTTATCTTTTACAAGATGTCAGCGCATGATTTTTATGGTTTTTTACAAATTTAACCTTAAACGAAAATCCACCATCAACAGCAGGTTTTTGAGTTTTGCTCGAGCTTGCGACTTGAGTGTTTTGCTCAGCTTTATGAGATTTATACACACTTTGTTGGATGCTCTTAGTTTCAATTAATATTATCCTTAGAAAATTTTATTTTTGGATTTATATTCTCGTGCTTAACTAATTTCAGTGAACAAGAAATTATATGTTAAGTACTAATCTGATGCGTGTCGTAACCACAACAAATTAATTCAAGATTTTCCACTTAATTAAAAATAATATAATGGAAGTCAAGTTCGTTCCCACGAGGAGCAAGAGATTCTAGTTGTAAAAATTGTCACAAAAGGGGGGTGTAAAAAGCAAAAGAAAATAAACAAAGCAATTAAAAGATAAAGTTGAAAGCAATAGGAGAGATAAGATCAAGGAATCCTTCTTCGTTGCAAAACAAAGAATCAAGTTATGTTCTTTTCTACTTGTTATTAGTCACAGATTATCACCAACCGTAGGATAGCAGTCCGCTTAGCTAGCCCCAAAATCCCTTATTTCACCGAGTAACAAGTCCGCTTAGTTATCGATTCTATCCAAAAGAACCACCTTGAGGTTCGCTTACAAGATGTAATTCATCAATGCATTAAGATTTATGAATTTAGGTTTAGTACTAGTAGTTAAACTCGGTTCGCTTGGTTCACTTTCTAGCGTTGTTTCTACACACAATTGCTCCACGGAATCCCTCCGCAAGGTCTTGTGTTTGCTACTTATGTAAAGAGTCAAGAAACGATTACTTATCCCCTAACTTTCACTAGCATTAGATTAAATCGACAAATCAATTTAGTTGGCCACCCAAACAATCTATCAATCAATCATGAATGTCTTTAAGATCATTCCTATTAGTAAAAACAAACGATAATCATGTGAAAAACCTCAAGATAGAATTGAAACAATACTCAAAACATATATTAAGAACTAGGAATTCATCCTCAATCTATAAGAAAATTAGCTACTCATGCTAAAGAGTTCACACAAAGAATAAGAAAAGAAAAGTATTGTGTGTGTAGATGTGTAGAAAACTTCTCTATTTATAAGCTTCAATATTCTCCAACTCTTCCAAGGATTAGAATCCTTTTCCTTTAGCAATTCAACTTCCAAATTCAAGTCTTTCTCAACTCTTCATCTTCTCTTTCCAAATTTGAGCCAAATTCTCCATCCAATTCCTAGTCCAAGTCTTCACACCCATGAGAGAAATCCATAGAAAATTCTGGAATTTTTGCTCGCCGGAAAACTGGTATTGTGGCCGGAAATAGGCCGGAATCCGTCACCGCCGGCCACCTGAAAATTTCTCCGTCACAGGAATATTCGACGGAATATTCCGTCAGTCCATTGTTAGGACTAACGGTCAAAAAGTCAAACCGTCAGTCAACCAGGTCAAGGGAAGTCAAGGGAAGGAGGAGTCGCTAGACGAGTCGGCTATGAGTCAGCCGAGTTGGCTGATTCACTGGTCTGGATCGAGTTAGAACGTCAAGCTTCCGAGTTGACTCGCGTAATCAAAATCCTACCGAATTCTCGTTTTAATTACAGGACTTCCCTACCGAATTCGTGCCTCAATTTGTGGTCTTCTCGTTAAGAACCTAGCATACATCTATTGCAGCTTTAATACAAAGATTTCATTCACAATTGTTGCCTCGACCACTTCTTTATTCACCTCGCTATCGTGTTCTTGAGTCAATAGTAGCATCAACACAAAACACTAGTTGCAGCTCTATTTCCTCTTCACGACAATTAGCAGTAATCCCTGCTATTTCATAATCTCTGAATACCACCACAAACCCTTTTCTGATTTCTTGCACTTCAATCCTAGTTCCCATTGGCTACAATTCCACCACCAAATCCATCACGCACAGCACACAGCCGCAGCTTCTCATCCTTTTAAACAACCTCATACCCATCTCAGATTCATGACCTAAACCCAATTTCTGTCCTGTGTTAATTGCAGCAACAGCACCAGCGTCACCCTGCAATCAGCTCATACTTTGAACAACAGCAACACCCTGCAGTACCCTTTATTCACAGCTTCTTATTTATACTCGTGAGAGCAAAGAATCGTACAACCATAAACCCATCTGTTCTTCCTCTCGAACATCAGCTTTTATTTTCTTCTTCCACTCATCAACATTAACCAGCGGCCACCAACAAAATCTCAGAAACCCTAGGTCCACCAGCTACCAACTTCGATCAGCTCTTCCCTGTATAATTCTTGCTACGGCATTTCCCACACAGCACCAAAAACCATTTTAATCAATTTCTTCCATTAACCCATCTCTGATTCCTCCCCTCTGAGCTTCAATTCCTTCATCGAATCCATCAATTCCACCATCTTCTTCCTCTATTGATTCAACAGAGTCAGAACCACCTTCATCTCCATTGAATCTATGTCAGTCAAAACCCATCTTCGAATTGCAACTCTCTCTTCACAGCGGAACTCTAACCCATTTCTCACCAACAGTGCCAGAACCCATCTGTTGTTCTTCATCGGTTCTTCAGCAGCGAAACCCAATTCAAACTCGATTAGCAGCAGCAGATAACCACTAGAGCCATTCTCGATCTGATTCATCTCTTCTTTACTCCTGATTTCTTCTCTCTGAGCTTTGATTCTTCTCGATTCAACCTCTCACTTTAATTTCTTCCTCGTCTTTGCACCGAAACACCATCGACCCACTCTACCTGAACCAATTGCAAGATCGATTCTCGATTCCTTCATCTCCTTCTCAATTTCTTGAAATTAACAAAGAAAGAATGGTCGCTTCTCTCTCGCTTCAGGCGTAGGAATAAATGAAATGATTGATAAGAGAGAAAGACAACCCTTTCTCGATTTTAGGGTTAGGTTAAATGGGGCGGATTCTAATGGATCCGGCACGGTGTGGGTCTATGGGTTTGGGCTTCAACATCCATGGACATAACCCATCCATTTTACCAAATGATACTAGCACTACGTTTTCTGATAAGGGCTACCCAGTTTGGCACCCCTTAACTTTGGTCTGGGTTCCGTATAGTGATCGCCCATGAAATGACAATTTTGCCCTTTTGGCTCAAATAGAGTAACTTATTCTTCTTTTCCTCCGTGTGACTCCAAAGTAGCTACAAAACTCAAAACAAGCGTAAAATACATAATTTACAAGAAAAATAGCAAAGAAAGCATAAACAATAGATAGTAAATAGGATGTATTCTACACCCTATCAAATTCCCCCACACTTAGACTTTGCTAGTCCTCGAGCAAATCAAACTAAAAACTCACAACTTCAAAGCGTTCAAGCGTCCCAAGCATCCAAAGAGTTATGAGGACATAGAGTTTCCGCATGCTAGTAATAAGAAGTTAGAAATACTAAAGAACATATTCTCATTCTTAAATGTCGAGTGAGAAATAACCACACCATAATGAGAGAACGCGTGTTTGAGAAACGATCAATAAGCATTTCGCCTCGACTTCGCCTCACCAAAAAGGATTTTATGATAAATGCACTCAAAAAGACGGCTTTTTATGGGTCTCACATGTGTGCAGGTAGGAATGAATAGAGAAATCTGCGCAACACGTTGAATGGTGGGAAGGACAACTTCCAAATATTTTTAAAAACCCACATCTTTTATATTTTAAAAAACCATTTTTCTGACGATCTCTAAGAAAGGAAATCAACCATTTATTATTGAGGATGAGATTACTTACTCACCTTCACATCCGATCGCCAATTATGATAACACCACTCTCACGGCATCCAATAGAAACGTCTTCCGCTCCTCGTCTTGATCTCCTTCATCTTCGTCTTCGGTTTCAACTATTGGTGATAAACTCTCGAATTTCATAAATCCTTAACAATTTGTAACCTTTACCTTAAATCCTTGTCGCTTGAAACTTCCTTATAGATTTTCCTTCCCCACGGCTCATTAACAAAACAAATATTTCTCTTTTTTTTTCTCTTTTTTTCTTTCTTCTTCTTTTTTTTTTTTTTTTTTTTTTTTTTAAACAAAACAAGAGAAATTAAATACAACCATGGCCGTGGGGAAGTATTTTACCGCTTGATTCTTCACAACTTGTATCGTCTTGAAATCATAAACTTCAAAAATTCTCACCTTTTAATTTTCTTCGCTTTCATGAATAAGTCTTCATACTTGGATATAAAATTACCTCATTGTATTGTAAGTCTTCAACATATATGTAAAAATCTTCTCTTTGTATGTTGCTTTACTTGAATTTGAAATTTGCTCTTTTTCTCATTCCGTTGCTTGTAAACCATAAACTTTTCCAACTTTCCTTGTAAATTTTGATGTCGCTCCTTGTTGATGATGAGAGTGTTTCTATGGATCCGTTGTTGTCGAGAGAGAGAATGGTGCTAACTGCAAATCGAACTACAAGAAGGAAGCTTTCATCTATAGACGTCACCCTTATGATTGACTAAATTAGCACTCAAGAGATCAAAGAGTAGTGCTTCTATTGGTGGGAGGTTGGGTAGCTCACCATTCTACCCTAATTAACGTACGGTGACACACACTCAAAAGAAGCTCTTTAGTATATGGAAAATTTCTGGTCGGTGCCTCACATGATATGAATACGGGTAGTCTCCACTAATGATTGATCAGCAACTCTAATAATGCATTTCTCCCTGCACCAAATTCGCATCACTGGCATGATTAAATCCATTATTTAACACTCTAACAAACAAGAAATCCGAATGTAGTTCTCTAACATTTCCAAGTTCAATTATGTCGGTCAAAATCTCTATGTAAACATACCTAGAAGTATGCTAGTGACTCTAAAATCTTTAAAAGTTGAAGTTTTAGGTAAAACTTTTTTTTTTTTTTTTTAAAATTTTTAAAATTTTTTGTAATTTTTGTTTTAAAAACATGCTTAACCACTCCCCCACACTTAAACCTTACATTGTCCTCAATGTAATTGAATCTTCCTAGTAAAGTCAAGGTGGGAAATTTTAACATGATAAGGAACAAGAAAAAGAAATAACAAAAAGCAAAAGGATAAGAAATACAAAACCTATGGGTTGCCTCCCATGAAGCGCTTGTTTTAAAGTCGACGGCCCGACTTAGCTTTTGCAAGATTCATTCCCCATATACTAACAATCTGAAAATTTGAGGATCCACCCATAATACCTGTTTTGAAAACAATAACTCCATACAAATATTAGCACAAGAAAACATTAGTGAAATTATCGCTCGATAGAAATTTCCCCGCACTTATTCTCGTCCACACTCGAAGTGTATAAAGAACATAGAATTTTGGAACTTCCATGTATTCCTCTTGGCAAACCTGCATAGTGTTAGCATCAAGTGTTTCCAATGGTGGATATTTAGAAACAAAATCATCCAAAAATACTTTCGAAGCACATACATTCAAACCAATAAGAGGTAAAGGAGAAGAATCAATATGCAAAGGATTAGACAAACCTTGCACAATTTCTTGTATTATAGAATCCTCTTCATCCTTAAAAAATTCGAGTGAAGTACTTACCTCTTGTATATCGTGGTCCTCTATTAAACCTTGCAACCATTCTTCGTCGTTTTCTACCTTAACCAAAGTTTTGGCATCATTAAAATCATTGGCAAGTTCAATTGGGTCTTCCACAAAATCAATGAATGTGGTTTCATCCTCTAGCATCATCTCTTCAACATTCTCATCATCGGAATCGGGCCATTCTTCTCTCATATAATCTTCCTCGGTATAAATTGTAAGATCTTCTTGTGAGGGTGTTACTTCGTTTACAACAATAGGCAAGTGATATCCAAACTCCTCCTTTTGAATAGGTGAAGGATCTTTATTATGATCCGGAGTTGGAATAACTTCCTCATTGTTGCAACGTTCATACACTTCCGCGGACTCATATCTTTCCCTAAGAAATTTTTTCCAAGAAATAAATGCATCTTCCTCAAGCTCTTCCTTTTGAATAGGTGATTGATCATTATTAAGATCAAGGCTCAAGTAATCTACACTAGCGTCATCAAAAGTCTCCAAAGGTTGGTTAATTTGTTCGTATAATTTCTCCGAATTCCTTTGAATTTCTCGATGTGATTCTTGCAACTTTTGTTGAAGATCCCCAATCATGGCACCGTATATCTTATCTCGCAAAACTAGAGAATTTCTGATCATAAACAAAACTATCCTCCCATCCTTGTGATTGTCCACTTACATACCCGTCATAAGGTTGTTGATATGTATGAGAATATCCATAAGGTTCTGTAGGAATTTGATCATAGCCAAAAGATTGGTTTTGATTGTATCCTAAGGATGGTTGGAAGTTGTCATAATGTTGAGGTTGAAAACCGTATTGATTGTTGTAATATGCTTGCTCTTGTCCACCATACATGGAAAACTGGCACCGAAATAAGATTCTCAAAAACTTAAGTTAGATACAAAATAGAATCCAACAAAGCAAGAATAAAGCAAAAAGAAAAATAAAAACAACTAAAATCATCCGTCGCTCCCTAATCATGCGCGCCAAAATTTGATGCGTGTCGTAACCACAACAAATTAATTCAAGATTTTCCACTTAATTAAAATAATATAATGGAAGTCAAGTTCGTTCCCACGAGGAGCAAGAGATTCTAGTTGTAAAAATTGTCACAAAAGGGGGTGTAAAAAGCAAAAGAAAATAAACAAAGCAATTAAAAGATAAAGTTGAAAGCAATAAGATAGATAAGATCAAGGAATCCTTCTTCGTTGCAAAACAATGAATCAAGTTATGTTCTTTTCTACTTGTTATTAGTCACAGATTATCACCAACCGTAGGATAGCAGGTCCGCTTAGCTAGCCCTAAAATCCCTTATTTCACTGAGTAACAGGTCCGCTTAGTTATCAGATTCTATCCAAAAGAACCACCTTGAGGTTCGCTTACAAGATGTAATTCCCGAATGCATTAAGATTTATGAATTTAGGTTTAGTACTAGTAGTTAAACTCTTAGATTCGCTTGGTTCACTTTCTAGCGTTGTTTCTACACACAATTGCTCCACTAATCCCTCCGCAAGGTCTCGTGTTTGCTACTTATGTAAAGAGTCAAGAAACGATTACTTATCCCCTAACTTTCACTAGCATTAGATTAAATCGACAAATCAATTTAGTTGGCCACCCAAACAATCTATCAATCAATCATGAATGTCTTTAAGATCATTCCTATTAGTAAAAACAAACGATAATCATGTGAAAAACCTCAAGATAGAATTGAAACAATACTCAAAACATATATTAAGAACTAGGAATTCATCCTCAATCTATAAGAAAATTAGCTACTCATGCTAAAGAGTTCACACAAAGAATAAGAAAAGAAAAGTATTGTGTGTAGAGATGTGTAGAAAACTTCTCTATTTATAAGCTTCAATATTCTCCAACTCTTCCAAGGATTAGAATCCTTTTCCTTTAGCAATTCAACTTCCAAATTCAAGTCTTTCTCAACTCTTCATCTTCTCTTTCCAAATTTGAGCCAAATTCTCCATCCAATTCCTAGTCCAAGTCTTCACACCCATGAGAGAAATCCATAGAAAATTCTCGAATTTTTGCTCATAAAATCGTATTGTGGCTTAAATAGGCTTAATCCGTCACCGCCGCCACCAAAATTTCTCCACACAGAATATTCGACGGAATATTCCGTCAGTCCATCGTTAGGACTAACGGTCAAAAAGTCAAACCGTCGGTCAACCAGGTCAAGGGAAGTCAAGGGAAGGAGGAGTCAGCTAGACGAGTCAGCTATGAGTCGCCTTCCGAGTTGGTGATTCATTGGCTCTGGACGAAAGAACGCCGGCCCCGAGTTGACTCGCCTGAAATCAAAATCCTACTAAATTTCGTTTAATTACAGGACTTCCCGGCCGAATTCAGCCTCAATTTGTGGTCTTCTCCGTTAAGAACCTAGCATACATCTATTGCAGCCTTTAATACAAAGATTTCATTCACAATTGTTGCCTCGGACCACTTCTTTATTCACTCCCGCACATTGTGTTCTTGAGTCACTGAGTGATCAACACAAAACACTAGTTGCAGCTCTATTTCCTCTTCACGACAATTAGCAAAGAATCCTCGCTATTTCATAATCTCTCGAATACCACCACAAACCCTTTTCTCGATTTCTTGCACTTCAATCCTGGTTCCCATTGGCTACAATTCCACCACCAAATCCATCACGCACAGCACACAGCCGCAGCTTCTCATCCTTTTAAACAACCTCATACCCATCTTAGATTCATGACCTAAACCCAATTTCTGTCCTGTGTTAATTGCAAAAGAACAAAGACTCAGGCGTCACCCCGCAATCAGCTCATACTTTGAACAACAAAGAACACCTGCAGCACCCTTTATTCACAACTTCTTATTTATACTCGAAGAGCAACAGAATCGACAACCATAAACCCATCTCTGTTCTTCCTCTCGAACAGCAGCTTTTATTTTCTTCTTCCACTCATCAACATTAACCAGCGGCCACCAACAGAATCTCAGAAACCCTAGTTCCACCAGCTACCAACTTCGATCAGCTCTTCCCTGTATAATTCTTGCTACGGCATTTCCCACACAGCACCAAAAACCATTTTAATCAATTTCTGCCATTAACCCATCTCTGATTCCTCCCCTCTGAGCTTCAATTCCTTCATCGAATCCATCAATTCCACCATCTTCTTCCTCTATCGATTCAACAGAGTCAGAACCACCTTCATCTCCATTGAATCTATGTCAGTCAAAACCCATCTTCGAATTGCAACTCTCTCTTCACAAATGAACTCTAACCCATTTCTCACCAACAAACCTCCAGAACCCATCTGTTGTTCTTCATCGGTTCTTCAAAGAAATAAACCCAATTCAAACTCGATTAGCAGCAGCAGATAACCACTAGAGCCATTCTCGATCTGATTCATCTCTTCTTTACTCCCTGATTTCTTCTCTCTGAGCTTTGATTCTTCTCGATTCAACCTCTCACTTTAATTTCTTCCTCGTCTTTGCACCGAAACACCATCAGACCCACTCTACCTAAACCAATTGCAGCATCGATTCTCGATTCCTTCATCTCCTTCTCAATTTCTTGAAATTAACAGCAGCAATGGCTGCTTCTCTCTCGGCTTCAGGCGTAGGAATAAATGAAATGATTGATAAGAGAGAAAGACAACCCTTTCTCGATTTTAGGGTTAGGTTAAATGGGGCGGATTCGGGGATGGATCCGGGTACGGGTGTGGGTCTATGGGTTTGGGCTTCAACATCCATGGACATAACCCATCCATTTTACCAGCTGATACTAGCACTACGTTTTGGATAAGGGCTACCTGGGTTTGGCAGCCCTTAAACTTTGGTGGGCTCCAGATAGTGATCGCCCATGAAATGACAATTTTGCCCTTTTGGCTCAAATAGAGTAACTTCTTCTTCTTTCCTCCGTGTGACTCCAAAGTAGCTACAAAACTCAAAACAAGCGTAAAATACATAATTTACAAGAAAAATAGCAAAGAAAGCATAAACAATAGATAGTAAATAGGATGTATTCTACACCCTATCATAATCCTTTTATAAGGTAAAGCTTTAATGCAGCAAAGGTATACAACACATTATCTTGGGGCTGGATTTTGCATTAGTTTCGATCGAGCTGCTAATTTATGGGTTAGATGCAGAGCTGTTTGGTGTTGCTTTCCTTTGTTGGTGTTGTTTTCCTTTGTTTTTTCGGTGTTGATGCATGGTGATTGTAAGCCAGCTTGTGCTTATTGTTTAAACACTTGTTGTGATGCTTCTGGTAATAAGGAGTTTATAAAGCTTGGTTATGGAACTATTTATGTAGATTCTGATGAATAACTCGTTCATGAAGTGCAAACTTGACATGGAAAAATAGACCGACTCATTATCACTGTTGTTTCTTTTTAAGGTAGGTTAGATTTGGAAGAACTAGAGATATAAACACATCGATATGTGGTTTGTGAGGCGGATCTAGGGAAGACATTAATAAGTAGCCAAGAGATTTTTTCTTGTTAAACCACTCTTTTTAGTGGCTCTCTTTATGTAAATCTCATTGGTTACGTCCTTGTCTACCCCGTTGCAGATTTTCTAGGTAATTCACCAATGTATCTGTTCCTTCTGTTGTTAATCTTAGTATTCGCTGAGAGCATATAGATAAAAATTCACAATCAATATAGTCCCATCAAGAAACCTAAAACATATGTGTAAAAAAAGAAATCTAAAACATGTGACATTAATTATCTTAGATCCCGTGTTGAGGAGTGTTTCTTTATGTTTATATGCAAACTATTTGGGTATTAACGGACTTTCATTCAATTCTGTCATAGACTGGACTAGTGTGAGCATCTTGCTTTCGTTTACTTCCACGTATGCTATGTGTTGGGATTCACATAACTAAGTTATTTCCTTAGGAGTTTGTCTTTGGAAGTTACTAAGACTAATAATCTTATTGTTCATTGTCTAATTTAGATTGGTTTTTTAAACTGCTTATTTCTTTGGTAAGGAGATGCAATAGATGACTTTATGATTAGTGGTGGAAAATGTTTATCAACATATACAACAGGTGAGATCACATTCCAACTATACAACTTCCCAATTGTTATTCTTTGTTTAAGAACTAAGTGAATGATGATGAGTGGTTCATTGTGCTATTATCAAAACTGTATGATATTTTCCAAGTTTATTTGGGTTAGATGATATTGAAACCATTATTGTTGCAGGTGCACCGTTCTGAAATGTGGGCTCGGTTCATCATTGGAAAAATTATCTTTTTGCTGGTTAATTTTCACCTGTTCTTTAAGAAACGTCAGAATTTATTAGAACTTGTTTGGTGTGAATTCAGGATCTCATTACATTTTTTTTGTGAACTTAAGTATGAACTGTTACAAATTGTACAATGAATTTTTAATGGGATGGACATTTTAAATTTATTAATCAAGGTTTTATTTCATTGTTATGTCATTTTAGTTTCAGTCATATTATTTCAGATTCAAACAGATTCACTGCAGGCATGAAGCCTATACTGAATCTATTTTTTATATATATTAAAAACTATAAATACGACTGGCTCGGTGAGTCTAACTTCTTTACTATCAGAGCCAGTGGTTGAATGTGTGGTTGTATAAAATTAAAACGCTTTACTAACGACCTATCCGCGAATTATAAAATAGGTCATTTAACTTGTATCTATGAAAAGTCTTGGCAGTCGCAAAACCTCTATTTTCCACTAGACCTATGTAAGAATAGATCAAGTTTTAGTATTGTTGGGGAAAGGAATATAATGTTTCCCACTTTACTTTTTATGTTGTTTCAAATTTTAGCATCGATTAACAACTCACCTATAAGTCCTAATTGTCAAGTGTCATCAATGCACTATAACTATAAGTAAGTTAAGTATAATTCGACAAATCCAGTTTTCGTATAATTCGCTTCCATCTAATAATATTGATTTTACCCTTATTTTGAGTTTTTTTTCTTAATATAATTTATATATTATTGGATTAATATATTTATTTTATTTTGTGATGAGTGTGATTGTTTATATATTTTTTTCATGCACGTTCTATAAAAAGTTAGATAAAAAAAAATCGTCGCTCTATTTTTATGTAAAAACAAATTAAAACAATGGACTTTCATGGTATGCAATCACTAGATGGAATGTGATCAAACAACAACTGAGTGGAATTGAGTTCTGCACAGCTTAAGAGAGATTAATTTCTTCGCAGACAAACTTGTTAAAGAGGATGTAACATGGAAAGAGGGGTGTATAATTTTCTATAATGAAAAACCCTCTTTTCTATTAGGTCTAGGTCAGTATTATAGCTGCTAGAATTTTTGTTAGATTGCTTCCGTGTTTTGCTATCTTTTTATGTTCAGGGCTTCTTTTGGAGGTTCCTTTTTGCTTTGTCTGTTGGCTGTAATTTTGGTTTGGTACTATCTTGGGTACCCTTTTTTCCTATTGTATTACTCTGCCTTTTGTCCTTTTAATACAATGTTGACTTAGAAAAAGAAAAATGATTATAGAAGAGTATTGGCTTTAACCCTAACTTAATTTATCTGCGTTCTTTGTTTCAATTCGATGTTCAACTCGATTATCTGTGTGTTATTTCTCTAGTTTATTGTTTCGCGTTTAAGCTTTGATTTTGTTTTGTTTCTGATTTCAGGGTCGCAGATCTCTCAATAATATGCCTGCAACCAGGACATCTTTTCCAATTTTGTTCCATGGCGGTTCCAAGTAAACCCATATCGGTGATCTGAAGGTCTTCAACACTTTCTTTGCACACATGGGAGGAGGTGAATTCTATTTTACATCTAAAACAAAGTTTCTTTTTGCAGTTGGGGAAGGATACTTCTCTGGCTTTATCACACTCATCGATTATCTATTCAGAACATTCAGGGTATGGGGAATACGCCCTTTTTTGTATATTCTGTAGCTAATACCGACTCACAGAGACTCCTCTGCCACTTCTCCAGTGTAGATCTAGAGAGTTTATATATTATTGGAATAATATATTTATTTTATTTTGTGATGAGTGTGATTGTTTATATATTTTTTTCATGCACGTTCTATAAAAAGTTAGATAAAAAAAAATCGTCGCTCTATTTTTATGTAAAAACAAATTAAAACAATGGACTTTCATGGTATGCAATCACTAGATGGAATGTGATCAAACAACAACTGAGTGGAATTGAGTTCTGCACAGCTTAAGAGAGATTAATTTCTTCGCAGACAAACTTGTTAAAGAGGATGTAACATGGAAAGAGGGTGTATAATTTTCTATAATGAAAAACCCTCTTTTCTATTAGGTCTAGGTCAGTATTATAGCTGCTAGAATTTTTGTTAGATTGCTTCCGTGTTTTGCTATCTTTTTATGTTCAGGGCTTCTTTTGGAGGTTCCTTTTTGCTTTGTCTGTTGGTTGTAATTTTGGTTTGGTACTATCTTGGGTACCCTTTTTTCCTATTGTATTACTCTGCCTTTTGTCCTTTTAATACAATGTTGACTTAGAAAAAGAAAAATGATTATAGAAGAGTATTGGCTTTAACCCTAACTTAATTTATCTGCGTTCTTTGTTTCAATTCGATGTTCAACTCGATTATCTGTGTGTTATTTCTCTAGTTTATTGTTTCGCGTTTAAGCTTTGATTTTGTTTTGTTTCTGATTTCAGGGTCGCAGATCTCTCAATAATATGCCTGCAACCAGGACATCTTTTCCAATTTTGTTCCATGGCGGTTCCAAGTAAAACCATATCGGTGATCTGAAGGTCTTCAACACTTTCTTTGCACACATGGGAGGAGGTGAATTCTATTTTACATCTAAAACAAAGTTTCTTTTTGCAGTTGGGGCAGGATACTTCTCTGGCTTTATCACACTCATCGATTATCTATTCAGAACATTCAGGGTATGGGGAATACGCCCTTTTTGCATATTCTGTAGCTAATACCGACTCACAGAGACTCCTCTGCCACTTCTCCAGTGTAGATCTAGAGAGTAACTTGCTACAGCCGGAAAATTCAATCGAACCCCGGCACTCAGGATCCATACATAATACCTTCGAATTATTATGTTCTAGCACTTGAGTTTCAATGTGCTTTACATCACATCCGTGCAGTGTAAGTGATCAGAAACACATTCCTGATTGAGGATTATATATTATTGGAATAATATATTTTATTTTATTTTGTGATGAGTGTGATTGTTTTATATATTTTTGTCATGCACGTTCCAGAAAAAGTTAGATAAAAAAAATCGTCGCTCTATTTTTATGTAAAAACAAATTAAAACAATGGACTTCCATGGTATGCAATCACCAGATGGAATGTGATCAAACAACAAACTGAGGGGAATTGAGTTTCTGCACAGCTTAAGAGAGATTAATTTCTCTGTGGACAAACTTGTTAAAGAGGATGTAACATGGAAAGAGGGTGTATAATTTTCTATAATGAAAAACCCGCTTTTCTATCAGCTCTTGAAAATCTGCAATGTCAGTATTATAGTTGCTAGAATTTTTGTTAGATTGCTCCTGTGTTTTGCTATCTGAAGAATACACTCAGACTATACCTTTACTGAAGGTGTCCGTCATCAGCGATCTTACCCTCGTGGCACACACTATGATTGGATTGGAGGATCTAGTTGAAGAATACACTCAGATTATACCTTTAGGGAGTACTGATTCATCTGTAGAAGACATGGAAATATGTCTACATGCTAGTTTAAGGTGGCAAGAGCCTGTCGATAAGTATCTAGAAACCCTTGTGGAGATTCCAACAGAAACTTCCTCGTCGCAAGCACGAGCAAGGAACGACCAGCAATTAACTGACATGAAGGTTCTGGATAGGTTTTCTAGGCTCTTTAATTATGCCAAGGCTCTCTTTAATAACACAAGTAACTCGACAAAGAAATTTTCTTGACTGCTAGGTTGATAAGAAAAAATGACTAACATCTATCACACCAGTAATCAATGTGTTCCAGTTTCTAGCCTTACACCGCCCATCTAATGGACCATAGACTAAACTCCACTTACTGGAAGGACTATGTCTAGGACGAAAATATTATAATATAAGTACAATTATATATAATTCTAACAAAGAAATGAAAAAAAAAATTAATGAAAAATCTTACCAATGAAAAGAATATATGATTTGTTTAAGATTCTTCTTGCCATGATCAAATATTTCGTGCAAAGAGATGGAGAAAAGAATGCGGCAGATGGAGAAAAGAATGCGGCAGATTTAATACAAATATAATGAGAAAAATGCGGCAGGACTTTCTTTTATTTAGTTTTGTTTACCCTTTAAGAAAAGTAGAAATTACATAAATTACCTATATTTTGATGGGCCTTCAAAAATAACCCCTGGTGGAGAGGAAACATGTTAGGAAGAGAAGGAACTGGTATCTGTGAAAGGGGTCATTCAGAATATCCATGACGTTTTGGATGATCTTTGTCTCCTGAAGGAAGCCAAAACAAGGAAGAGTTAATAGTTCAAAATGTTAATTTTCTATTGCTGTTTTATATCGTTTGTGAAGAATTACCATAATATATGTAAGATCCGTGTCTTCCCCATCTTTTTCGTGTTTCTACATTGATCTTGAGAAAATTTAGATTATCCAAATAAACATACGGAAAGACAAAGGTGGTATCATATTTAACTAATATTAACTACTGATACTACAAAATTGCTCCTACGAGGAGACCACTTAAAGAATAAGACTTAGGTGAAATGCTTTTAGTTTTCACATTTTAAATTTATGAGTTTTCTAATCATTTATTTTTCTGTGTGTTTCATATTCTTCAAATCGGTTAATCATGGTTAGTCATTCTAAGTTCTTCTTCTTCGTCGTGCTCACGTCTTGTTGGGTATTGATGTAAATAAAACTTGTAAACTTATTACTCATTGTTATTTACATTCTCGCATTATAATAAATCATATTTATTTTTAAGTTTAGGGAAACAAATTAGTTAAGCCAAGAAATACATTTTGGTAGAATACTAAAATCTCAGTGAGGATATTGCGTAGTTGATTGAGTGAGGATATTGTGTAATTGATTAATTAAGTTTTCTATTTCAGAAAAAAAAAATAATTAGTGTTTGAATCTATTGATTAATTAGTTAGTTATATGAATTAGATAGTTTTTGTTAATTAGTTATTTACAATAGTTTCGAATTGTTAGTTTGTTCTTATAATACAATAATTATTAAAAGAAAAATACTACAACATATTATTTGATTATTTTTTTTGGATGATGAGTATGATTGTTTATATGATTTTACGTTTCATGGTTTCATAAAAGGTTAGATAAAAAAAACCATCCCTCTGTTTGTACTGGAAAAAAAAAAACAAAAAACAATTGCTTACTATTATAGATTGATAAGCAAAAATGTCCAACATCTTCATCATACCACTCGTCTTTTTTTTAGAAACAATAAAATTCATACCATGGGTGCTGAGAAAGCACAAGAACATACAAGAAATACATAAGTTAGTAGATATGTGTTGATGGTGGTTTTTAGCTTAGGGTTAAAATTGTAAAACCTTGCATATGATGTGACGTCACTCTGTAAGGAAACGGAGCCATGAGTGCTAACCTCTCCACTGGCATAGTTATTGAGCCGTTTAATATATTTACATGAAATTTATCCAGACTGGCGCATGTAGCAACCATCCTAGATGTTCTGTAAATTTCGGCGCCTTGCCTATATTCACTTAATACTCTTTGAATGCTTTTTATGCTATGTTCCCCGGCTAAACCCTTAATGTTGATATGGCATGAAAATTTGTGTTCACTCGCAGCAGAGTAGCAAGAATTTCCAAATATCAAGGATAAGGTCTTTGCATAAAGTATTCAATCAGAAAGCATGCTGCTCTCTGGTAATGAACTTAAAAGAACTCTGTGTCAACACATAGAATTCAATCGATTACCCTGGCTAACTTGCAAAAGTTAGGGTTCTGCGCCTTGCACAGTATATCAGACCTTGCTTGTCGAAATTTAAGCCTAGGCAAACTAGGTAATTAATCCTCCATGGATTAGTAAACGCAAAATTTCGCCCAGAATCAGAAAACAGGGAGCCGCATGATAGGAGCAGCAGAAGGGGAGGCGTGGCCATGCCTTAGGCCAGCCGGCGCCATTTGACATTGGCCACGCCCCATCCTAAACCGTCCCTATTTCCCTCAACCAATCAGGTCACCTTAAACTCGCCACGCGCACGTAAGTTGTGGCTGGGCTCATACTCGCCGGCCCCTTTTTCCATCGACCAATCAGGTCGCTCTAAAGCCGCCATACTCACACCAGAAGTGTAGCCACGCCCAAACTTGGCCGACCCCTCTCTGTCCTACCGACCAATTAGGTCACTTTAAATGCGCCACGAGTACTAGAGGTGCGGCCGCGCCTCATGTTTGGCCGGACTCTTTTCTTGACTAATCAAGTCGCTCTAAACTCGCCAACATACATTAAAGGCCAAACGCACCCTGCCGCGCCACCATACTAACTGGCAAGCCAAACGCGCCCTGCCACAACAACATATTAATCGGCATGCCAACATGCCACTCTGCCGCAGTAACATGCCACGAGCCACTTTAGCCTTGGCCACGCCGCCAAACCCTAACTTTGGCTACGGCGCCAAATCCTAGCCTTGGCCATGCCTCCAAGCCCTAACTTTCTCCACGACGCCAAATCCTAGCCTTGGCCACGCAGCCAAACCCTAGCTTTGGCCATACCACAACGCCACAGGTGTGGCCATACCACAACGCCATGCCGCAGCCATGCCACACACACTAATTAGGGTTTCGACATGCCAAACCCTAATTTGGGCAAAATTGCTACGCCAACCAAGCCAAATAACGTTTCCCAGAGCGTTGGGATCGACGTGGCAACAGGTCCAATGTTGTCAGAGCCATATTTAGGTCTAACACCAATATGCCAAAACAGCTGCCACGGCTACGCCACTAGCATGCCGCTATGCCACGGCTACGCCAGGCACCACTAGGCTAATGTCGCCACTTTGCTACACAACAAAGATATGGCCATAATCAACGGCTACCCTTTCTCATGAGATGCAATCTCAGCCATCCAAGATCGCCACTGAACTGTCGGACTTGCGGCAAGTCCCAGGCAACCAGCTAGTGGCCATGGCTACGCCAGGCTCCACTTACACCACCGTACCACTAGCATGCACGAGGTATGCCGCATGCTAATGCCACCGCGCGTACACCAAAACGCCACTGTGACATTACTAGGCGCCAACAGAAGGTAGCCATAATCAACGGCTACCCTTCTTCATGAGATGCAATCTCAGCCATTCAAGTTTGCCACCAAACTGACGGACTTATGGCAAGTTTTAGACGGCGGCCAAGGCAAGCCTAATAGCATCACATGCTATTTTCCTATGGAAAGTCCCTTGAGTTTGACTTGCCACACACAACAACATGCTACACGTTTTCCACGAAAACACTCGAGACATCAAACATGTCACAAACTGGGGGATACTCATCAGGGTATTGGTCCAGCGCGGTTTCAGCTGCCATGCACCCTACGCCCGTTATAAGAAAGTGTCATGAAGTGGGATAATTAGTGGCGATGAAAGTAACGGTGTAAACTAATTCACTTCCTTCATCATGGAAGCATAATGCCTGACGGTTACACGTTACTCTATTCTTCCACCACTCAATCGTTTTCATTTCCTACGAGATCATGGTACGTTTCAATATGACTTGTATAAATAGGTTTCACCTATTTACCACAAAAATACAAGATTTTGGTCGGCAACAACACAGTATATAGAAATCACATGGTAGATTTCCATTCGGCTAGCCAGTTCTACTTTCAAATACAAGTCATAAACAACCACACCATCAGAATCGATGATTCTGGTCTCAACACTCTCTTCGCTTCCCTCCCTAAGACCAACCCTTCTCCTTCACTTTGTGACCGAAGCAAGCCCGGAACGACCATTTCTTGGTTTAGGCCAGGATTGTACAGATTGATCTCTCGAATCAAAAGTACTCACGTGCAGTGCATTGTTTAGGGTTTAGATTCGTTTCTCATCCACACACCCGAAATTACCAAAATCAGCAGAAACGGTTTTCACCCATAAACAATTGGCGACCACAGTGGGAGATTAATCTCTCGGTTGCAATACCAATTTCCAATTTCATTTTTATTTCAATCTCTATTTCAAGATGGTAGAACTCTGGTCCGGATCAGCAACAAACCCTGAAAACACTAGCGCTGAAATTACTCTCGGTATTAACGTTCCTTCCAGTGGCATTAACACGCTACCTGTCAACACCAGCGGTGCGGAAAATGTTCCTTCAGGTGTTACACCTCCGGTCACCAGAGCCAGAGTCGCTGCCGCCACCCCCAACGTTCCTTCAAGTGTGATACCTCCAATCGTCACCAAGGCCGCTGCTACCCCGCTAGGATGAGAAACTGGGGGGAGCCAGACGAAGCCGATCCCATATTACCATTGCTGATTTGATAGAAAGACAGGAAGTTCTCGCTAGAGCTCAGACGGACATGGCTTCGACTCAGAAAGAGGTGCTTATTTTCCTCAAGACACTAATGGAACGGCTACCACAAGCATCACGCCAACCAGAGCCACTGAGGAACGCCTTTAATACTCCTGGTACCGACAACTCAGCAGGGCGCACCTTTGTTGATGAAGAGACTCATTCAGGAGCTCCAGCAGAGAGGAATCAACCATCCAATTTTGTCACACGAGAAGATTAGATCGACTTCTTTGAAATCGAGACAAAAGCGATTCTGCGGATATGCATCAGCATCAACCCCCGTATCCTCCTGAAGTGCAAAGAATTCCTCATCTGAGGGGATACTCTTCTCCTCAATTCTCCATGTATGACAGCACCGGTAATGCGCGTGAACATTTCTCTTGATTTTTGGAATCCTTGGGCGATCACGAATACAATCATGTTCTCCGTTTGAAGGAGTTTTCAAAGTTACTTACCGGAAGAGCGTACACATGGTACAACAGCATTGCACCAAACAACATATCCAACTGGGGTGACATGGTTATAGCTTTCTACAAGAAGTACTTCTTTATTTCTGAGCAAATTACCTTCTCAAATCTAGGAAGGATGTTTCAACGAAACAATGAACATCCAAATGATTATGTCAAAAGATTCAGAATTGAAGCGCTGGATTGTCACGACCCAAATGTGACCGAACAACAATTAGTGGATTTTTGCATCAATGGCATGGTTCCCATCTACCGTGCCTTACTAGAGAATCTACGATTCCAGACATTCTCTGAACTTCATGAGGCTGCTAAACGGTCGGCCACAACAGCACCAGCATTGTTGGAAAGAACCAGGCCATCCAAGGTTGAAGACGCACGCGAAACTCGAGGAAATAGACGCTTTATCAAAAAGCAATATAACACTGGCCCCTCTGTGAGCGTGGTAAGTGAAAGAGGAAAAAGGAAGGCTCCAGCGACAGAATAGCAACCCAAACGCGCAATGCCAACACATCAGGCGGCTCCACCACGAAAGACCGCGGCTAAGGCTCCTGCACATCATCAAGAAGCCTGGGAAAACACCTTAGATTTCTCATTCCCAATCGAAGAAGTAATTGAACTCTTCGAAGCATGGATCCAAGATGACGCCATCAAGATGCCTCCTATCAGACGCCCACCAACTGAAGAGGAAATGGCAAACCCTAAGTATTGACGCTACCACAGGTTTGTCCATCACCCGACCAGTGACTGCAATAAATTAAAGCGTGTCTTCAAGGAAAAGATGGAGGCAGGGGGACTTCAACTGGGCAATGAGGGAGTTCACAGAGATCCTCTTCCAGTCAGGAGTTGCATGCTCTATGGGGACTCTGTTCACAAAACCGTGCAATTCATGATGCAGCATGTATGTGAAATTCTCTATTTCTCCAAGGCGCAGCGTCAAGATATATTTGCATCCCTTAACCACGTTGTGTCGGGCAAGCGACTTTTTCCTATTGAAGAAACCACACCAGAATCCCAAGCTCTCCCGGGAAGCGGTGTTAGAAAATACAACTGGGGACTGCTGACCACGGTTTATCTGAGGGGCGCCGAGTTTGATAGGACATTGATCGAAGTGGCCTCTGACTTCAACATCGTTACCATCAAGACTCTGAGAGATGCGAAAAATTCGAAGCAGGAGGCTACCCTTTCCCCAATTGTAGTCAAAAACTTGGAAGGAGAAGTAATAGACGCATATGGCTACATCGACCTTACAATTAAGGTGGGAGATGCTCTAACACATGGCAAATTCCACATTTTCAAAGAACTCTCAAATTACGACATGATTCTGGGGCGCTCATGGGTACATGGCAATCAAACGAAATTAAGAGTATCCCCTCTACCGGTGTCGATACCCGAAAGAATTTCCAACAAGCCATCCAACCCTGAAGATCACATATTGCCGTATCGACAACTTACCAAGGTAACTCAATTACCTGGAGAAAGCCCGTCGACGTTCATCCGAAGATTCTGAACACAAGTAAGTCTTTTTGAACAACCCTTTCTGCACCCAATCACTTCTCCTCTCGGTCAGGCATGGGGACTGAGCCCAGTTATCAACCCGAGCGTCATTAAGAGATGTGAATGGGATGCTGGGCCTCTCAAATGCTTTGTCGAAAATTTAGAAGCTGCCTTAGTCAAAGATAACGAGCTCAAAAATCAAGTGGTGGCGCAACGCCAAAACCCGTTTCAAATTGGAGATATGGTAGTCAAGGTGACCGCGTTTCAAGTTGGAGATGTAACAGTGAAGCTAGCCGATCAACCTGATTCGCTTAAAGAAAGGGAAGACGAGCCATACCTGGTGGCAGATGTTATCTTAGGTGGTTACTGCAAGCTCATCAACGCCGACAAGCTGGAAGGCGTGACAATTCACTCGCGATAGCTCAAGCCCTTCAATACCTAAAACGCTGTGATACCTTTTCCTCCAGCGTTTTCCTTTTAAGTATTTCCTTCAGTAATTTCCCTTTTCCCTGCAATATTTGTAATCCCTCCAAAATGATTGCACTGCTTGCATTCAAAATTAGGGTTTCGATTTTAATCAAAAGCATCTTTATTTCAAAAATAAGTTTTCATAAATCATCTCAAGGGAAAAGTATCCGGCAAACCCACAAAGTCATTACCCATCAGTTAAAAAAATAGAAAAAATCAAACCCTACAAGAAATATCTTATTCGAAAAAAAAAATACTGAGGAAGGGAAACGTGCAAGGAAGAAGTTCATCGAGTGGCAGCACAGACACCTTCCTTCAAGAACATCTGGCTTCAACTTTTGCCCGACGAGGATTCTCTACTTCTGCGATGTGCTTCCTAGCTTGTGACGGCTCACACTTTTACATACCCAGACGGCATGTCACAAATGTCCTGTGTAATTTGCGAGGAAAAATCCAATAAAAGGTTGGTAAAAATCCTTAATCATTGCTATTGTTTTCCCTGTTTTGAGTTATTGTTGCCCACGACATGCGAGGCGTTCTCATGGAAGTAGCTAAACGGAGAGAATGTGACACGCCTACTAGCATTATTGCTGCGTCATTTATGTGATTTGGCTTCCCATCTGCTGAATCTCTTTGGAAGGGTAGAAGAACTTGTTTTTCGCAAAAGGGGTTTTAGGTCTCTTCCGAGAGATTTTATTCATTCAATCAAAGATATGAAATTATCAAAGCATCATAAATGAAAGAATATTACTTGGTGAAACATGGCTCCAGTCGCACGAACAAAAAGAAAAACTGAAGTATCAAAAACATCTACAATCTACGAAAAGATTGTTTTCCCTGTGGAAGGAAATCACAAAATGGAAAACCCGGTTGTCAATGACAAGACACCTTGGTCAATGACGCCTCCATCAGAGCTTTTTCAAGCACTTGCCCCAGCACCTTCTCCGATAGCAGACATTCCATCCAGAAGCTATCTCAGCAGCAGCTTGAATATCCCATCCAGAAGTCGTTTCAGCAGCAGCTTCAACATCCCATCCAGAAGCCGTTTCAGCAGAAGCTTCAATATACCATCCAGAAGCCATTTCAGCAGCAGCTTCAGCATCCCAGCCCGTTTCGACAGCAGTTCCAGCATATGTCCCCACAGCTTCTCCAAAGACTACAACATATGCTTCCACCGCCTCCCCATCTGCCTTGACAGCATCCTCAGCGATCACTCCGACTTCCCCAACAACATTTTCGGCATCCACTTCAGAAGCTGCTTCAGTCTCGCAAACCACACCCTCTTGAGAATGCTCTGGTTCGTCCACCTCAGAATCGAGGATTACAATACCGTTATGGACGGGATAATCAAACTGGCTCTTGTCTAGAATTTTCTTAGACTCAGTCTTTCGCCGTTTCAATCGAGAAGCGAATCGTTCAGCCCTGGCACTGGGTCGTGGAAAAAATCCATCACGTGGGGATTTCCCGACGTGTTGAGATGCTTCATCATGTCTCCATTTTTCCTCCATGTCCATCGAATCCATGAAAGCCTGGACACGCACCCGCATGATGCGTAAATAGGTGAGGGACATGCCTTGTATAATCCCGCCAGCCTCACGGAACAAAGAATCGATTTTGTCTAATACCTCCTCATGTGAAGAAAACTTGGGTGTGTCGACTTCAAAGCTTTTCTCCAAAGAATCAGAGGTACGATCATCATCGGAAGATCCCATTATATGCTAAATTTTTTTTTTCTTCTTTACACTATGTCTGCATCGGCAATCTACATAACAAAGAAGATAAAATGGAGAACTAGGAGAAGAGACACGAGACAGTACCTGTGAGGAGGATGGACGCAATTCTATAGTGATCTATACAAATGGAAGGTTCAAGTTCGCCTCTTATATTGGGCAGGTTGATGAAGCCTGAGAAAGAAAATCCTTTTACCAGGCGTGTATTAAGGCTCTGAACGCGGAATACCAGCTGGATTAGATACTTATATATACGAAATAATTAGGGTTTGGCGTCCACGCCAGCAGCCATCCCTGCCACTCCATGACCAAAGTAGCGCCATCTGCGCACGTCCCGTAATTTAACCAGCTCCGTGAACTAAGTTGCAATGCCATTAATGCCGATTAGAAGCCAAGATTGAAACGCCATCTCAGTCAGGGTTGCAATGCCTTCCGTTGTTCCACAAACCAAAGCCACCGGCGCCTTCTTTGCCACTCTGGGTTTGGGCAACCAATAATGTTATCATTGTCGTCCCATGACTAAGTGTTTGAGGGTGAAAACCGTTTCTGCTGATTTTGGTAATTTTGGGTGTGTGTAGGTGAGAAACGAATCTAAACCCTAAGCAATGTACTGCACCGGAGTACTTTTGATTCGAGAGATCAATCTGTACAATCCTGGCCTAAACCAAGAAATGGTCATTCCAGGCTTGCTTCGGTCACAAAGTGAAGCAGAAGGGTTGGTCTTAGGGAGGGAAGCGAAGAAAGTGTTGAGACCAGAATAGTTGATTCTGTAAGTGTGGGTGTTTTGTGACTTGTATCAGAAAGTTGAACTGGCTAGATGGATGAAAAAGCTATCAGATGATTTCTGGATGTTGTATTGTTCTCCTGACCAAAACCTCTTCTTTGGTGGAAATAGGTTAGACCTATTTATACAAGTCATAGTGAAACGTACCCTGGTCTCGTAGGAAGTGGAAACGATTGAGTGGTGGAAGAAAAGAGTAACGTGTAACGATTAGACGTTATGCTTCCATGATGAAGGAAGTGAATTCATGTAACCGCCAGTCATTACGCTTCCATGATGAAGGAAATGAATTGTTTACACCGTTACTTTTCACCACCACTAATTATCCCACTTCATGACACTTTCTTGTAATGGGCGCATTGCACACTGCACGTTGTAAACCGCCAGACCAATACCCTGATGAGCATCCCCCAATTTATGACATATTTTGATGTCTCGAGTGTTTTCGTGGAAAACATGAAGCACTTTTGCTACGTGTGGCAAGTTAAAATCGAGAGGCTTGCCGCAGGTAAATAGCATGTGATGCTAGGATCGTTTTGGCTAGTCGCCTAAAACTTATCGCGAGCTTACCGGTTTGGTGGCGAACTTCGATGGCCGAGATCGCATCTTATGAATAAGGGTAGCCGTTGATTGTGGCTACCTTGTGTTGGCACCTGACAATGGCGCAGTGGCGTTGCGGCATGACTTGTGCATGCCAGTGGCACGATGGTGCAAGTGGCGCCTAGCGTAGCCATGGTCGTTGGGTTTATGCGGTTGGTCGCCTAAGAGTTGCCACAAGTCTATCAGTTCGATAGCGAACTTGGACGGCTGAGACTGCATCTCATGAAGAAGGATGGCCATTGATTATGGCCACATTTTGTTGTATAGCGAAGTGACGTCATCCACATGCTAATGGCATGCCAGTGGCGTATCCATGGCATAACGGCATGCCAATGGCATAGCCATGGCATATCGGTATGCCGATGATGTTGCGGTATGGCCAAAGCTAAATATTGGCTCCGTGGCCAAAGTTAGGGTTTGGCGCAGTGGAAGAATTCGCCGTGGAAGAATTATGGGTTGGTGTGGCAAAGGTGCCATGGAAGAATTAGGGCTTGGCGTGGCCAAGGCTTGGTTTTGGCGACGTGGAGTCGGACCCACATGTGGCGTGGCAACATTGGCCCTGTTGCCACGCCAATCCCATTGCTCCGGGAAACGCTATTTGGCTTTGGTAGCAATTTTCCCGAATTAGGGTTTGGCATGTCGAAACCCTAATTAGTGCACGTGGCATGCGGCTGCGGCATGGCGCTACTTTTGTGCAAACGGCGCCATGGCTATGCCAAAGGAACTATGGCAAGGCCATAGTGTGAAAACGGCCATAGGAGTAGGAATTGTCGTGGGTGGCTATTTATGGCAGGTTGCCACAAAGTGGCATGTTTGCGAGGTAGCATGTTGTGAAGTTGGCATGTTGCGAAGTTGCCGCGGTAGAGTGGCATGTTGGCATACTACAGCGGTAGAATGGCATGTTGTTATGCCGACCAATATGTTGTTGTGGTAGGGCGCGTTTGGCTTGTCAGTTTAGCAAGGTGGCGCGGTAGGGTGTGTTTGGCCTTTAACATATGGTGGCAAGTTTAGAGCAACTTGATTGGCCACAAAAGGGGGCCGGCCAAACACAAGGCGCGACCACACTTCTGGTGAGAGTGTGGCGGCTTTGGCGCGCTCTGATTGGTTGATTAGAAGTGGGGCCGGCAAGCATGGTCCCAGCCACAACTTGTGTGCATGTGGCGAGTTTAAAGCGGCCTGATTGATCGAGAGAAATAGGGTCGGGGCGTGGCTAATGGCGCTAGATGGCCTAAGGCATAGCCACGCCTCTCTTTGTTGTTGCGGCTCCCTGTTTTCTTATTCTGGGCGAGGTTCTGCACCTGCTAATCCATGGCAGATTAATTACTTAGGCTTAATTTTGACAAGCAAGGTCTGGTACATTGCGCGAGGCGCGAAACCCTAACTTCTGTAAGTTAGTCAGGACGATTGATTGAGTTCTATGTGTTGACACAGAGTTCTTTTAAGTTCATTGCCAGAGAGGAGCATGCTTTTCTAATTTGAATACCTTATGCAAAGACCTTATCCTTGATACTTGGAGATTCGTGCTACTCTGCTGTGAGTGAACACAAATCTTCATGCCATATCAATATTAAGGGTTCAGCCGGAGAACATAGAATAGAAGGCATTCAGAGGAACTTATATTAAGTGAATATACGCAAGGCGCCGAAATTCACAGAACATCTGGGATGGTTGCTACATTCGCCAGTCTGCATAAATTTCATGTAAGTGTATTGAGCGGCTCAATAAGTATGCCAGTAGAGAGCTTAGCACATGTGGCTCTGTTTTCTTGCAGAGTGACGTCACATCAGATATAAGGTTTTACGATTTTAACCCTAATCTAAAAGCCACCATCAATATTAAGTCCCATGTTTAGCTCGGAACAGTTGCATTGTTGCGGGGTAAGCATGAGATGGTGACAAACGAGTATAAAATCGAAACAACAAGTCATGAAGAGATTGTCAGGAAGATTTGGCTAACCTTTGTCAGGAGGCACAAAGAATCTGCGATCCTTGCATCGGCGCATAAATTTGGTTTGGCCATGGGGTGCTGGCCTCAGCACTGCGACTTTGGCTACTAATCAGAGGTGGCACTGCAACTTGGTCCACGGAACATTGAATGTTGCTATCCGACTAGGTTACAAAATACATGGAGATGGCGCTATCCTGAACGGCCAAGATGGCGCTTCCTTGGCTGGTGGAGATGGCGCTGATTTGAACGGCCAAGATGGCACTGCCTTGGCTGGTGGAGATGGTGCTGCTTTGAACGGCCAAGATGGTGCCGCTTTGACTGGCTACGAAAAGGTGGATGGCGTGTCTATCTTGGAAGGGACGATGGCGAGGCTAGCTTGGAAGGGCCGATGGCGAGGCTAGCTTGGATGGGCCAATGGCATGACTAGCTTGGAAGGGCCGATGGCGAGGCTAGCTTGGAAGGGCCAATGGCGAGGCTAGCTTGGAAGGGCCAATGGCGAGGCTAGCTTGGAAGGGCCAATGGCGTGGCTCGCTTGGAAAGGCCAATAGAGCGTTGGCTTTCTTGGAAAGGCCAATGGAGCGTTGGTCTTGGGACGCGGAGAGGATGGCGCTGGTTAGAGCTCGGCTGCAACGTGGAGATGGCGCTGGTTAGGAGCGGACTCGTGGGGCTTGAACGCGGACTGTTGGCATTGTCGTGGAGCGGTAGAGATGGCCGTTTGGGAGCAAACTGTTTGGCATTGTCTTGGCCGCGGACTGGTGGCGCCATGGAGCGTTCCCTTCGTGGGCCCGGTTGCCTTTTTCCGTGCATAGCTTAAACGAGAAACCTTCCTCCACTTTAATTCCAAAAGTGCTATGCTTATAAAAGGAAACCTTCTTCCACCCAAACTCCAAAGGGGTCGCACATCTTTTATTTTTATTTTTTTGTAATATTGTCTTTGTTTTCACGTCTCCGCATTAGCAGCAAAGCAGAGGAGTTGGCGAGCGTGCTCCAGGTATGTGCTCCAACGTTGCTCCTCCGTTTCCTTTTTTTTTTGTTGGTGTAAACCCTAGCCATAGACATATCCTCCATAAACCCGTGGAAATACTTTTGTATGAATGATTCTTCTCTACTAGAAGTATCGTAGTAATATTAGCCGTCACATTGATAGTAAAGAGGCCAATTATTATACAAAGTAGGCACACATGGATGGGTGGCTGCCATTAGTTCTTCTCACGTGAAAACCTAGCTTTTAGGGTTTCCTTTTCCTCTCGTGGCCGTGTGCACAATTTTCGTGGCCATGCGTGACTTGGCCGAGGTCATACTTTTCGCGGCTTCACATGTTCCCCGCGGCATTGTCTAGTTTCGGCCAAGGGTGTACTTTCCACGACGTCACGTGTATCTCGTTGTGTAGACATCAGTCCCCATTCCCTTTAGCCGTGAGTGCCATGACATGTGGCCAAAGGAGAAATTTCCATAGCAAATGTGTTGTTGACTCTTGATTGTGGTAATTTTTTATAAAATCTTCATGTGTGCTTTTCTTCAAAGTAGTAATTTTTTGCATTGCTTCGTTGTTGTTACTTCAAAAGCATAAGGAATGCTTTTAAGATGTCACCTGAAAGTAGTTCCGCCGCCGCGTTGAGAAGTGTCAATAACTCCAAACCGAACACAGATGATGAGTTCTTTACGAAGTCTACTACGATTACAAGGACCCATCCCAAATTCGTGGTGATAGACGTATTTATGTGTCTATTTTGATCTCAATAATGTGTATTGTTAGTGCTCAGTTTTATACTTATTTGATTATTTTGTGTTTCTATAGGTGTTTTTGGAGAAATAAGCTTTTGCGGGAAAATTGGCTCGAAAAGTGGTATTTGCGCTCGTGGGAGAAAATTACTATTCGGACTCTCGGTTTGGATAAGGGGCACCTCAATTACTAAGGGGTACCCACTTGTTATTTACACCCAGGACGTTAAAGGCACTCGGCAGTTGGATAAGGGGCATCCATCATCTTCCCCATTTGAAATCAAATTTGGCGGGAAATTAAACTTTAAGAGAACCGAATTAGGGTTTGAGTTTTGGATGAATTTTAATGAGACTAAATCGTTGAAATTAATTGGGTTTACTCCAATGGGCTAAACAGGCTTGGTATATGTCTTCTGATCAATTAGAATTGGCTGCAGAATCGTGTTGGAGTGAAACAGAGTAAGGGAAAGTTTATCGGGTTTTTGGATTAACTTGGAGAATACGTGGACATGTTGGAAGGAGCTATACCCTCTGTAGGATTCTGTTCTATCTATTAGAGAGTTTGGATGATTGCAGAAGACGTGTGAGAAGATTTTCAGGGAGTAGGATTTCACGGGGTTTGCTGACTATCTTGTTATCGACAGCTATTGTTAACAGAGAGTGGTTGCGTCTGTGATCACTTGGTGGAATGGAGGTATTGATTTAATCGGGGTTTTTCTCTGAAATGAGTTGGTTTGGGCCTGTTTAACCTAAATAGGATAGGTATATGCTCCAGATACGAATCAGAAGAGCTTTTCATGTGTATATCGACAAAACAGGGGAAGATACTTGGGTGATTTGTTTTTGGAAAGTACGTGGGATAGAAGAAAGATTCTCGGGATCTTTGGCTTGTTCGGAAGTTACACAAAAATGAGGAGAAGACTTCTACCAAATAAGGAAAGTATCGGATAATAACAGAAAGCCGTGTGAAGCAAAAAAAAAGTGAAGAAATTATTCCGTGACTTCCGGTGAAAGGCAGGGAGGGTTTGGAAAGATTTCACCGGAGTTTATTGGCATGTGGTGTATATAAACGAAGGGAAGAGTCCAAACAGGGGTGGTCGAGACCTTGGGGAATATTTCTGGGTGTTGCTGTGAAGAAAACTCAGCTGCAGAGACGTCTCATCATCAGCAGGGAAGGAGAAGGAAGAAGAACAGAGAACATCACTCAAAACCAGTCGCAGAAACTGTTGCGTTTTCTTTCAAATCCAACACTTTTGTAACAGTTTTCCAACAATTATACTCATCTTGTAACAGTGCTGTTACTGTTTCTTTGTAACAGTAGGTTCTGTAACATCTATAATAGTTACAAACCCGCTGCTTTATTCTTTTCCTCTCTTTTAATCAACTTTTGAGCTATGAACCAATATTTTGAGCAAGTGATTAATATGAGGAGCTAAACCCCAACACTGGGATGACGGAGGAAGCCATATTTCATGCGTGTGGTAATTTTATTTAATTCTTTTATGACTACTTGCACTTGATTTAATTGTTTTATGATTTTCACTAATTAGTTGTGATTTCGTTTGATGACGTATGCTTAGTTTTAGTACTTTTGATGCGTCATGCTTGTGATTTACAATTAATCTTTTAAGAATCAACCTTGGCAAAGAATTAGAGTCAGTATTATTTGAGCTATAATTGTTTGGAATAAATATATGAATCGCATGAATGAATTTTATGGTGGAATCCTGAGTCCTAGTACCTCTCGATTTTGTGACAAACTTGTGTATATATGTTCTTTGTTTTTCGTATTTTCTTAAATCAAACCTTTACAAGTCTGAGTTGAACGAACTTTTACTACCACTTTACAAACAACTTCAGAATCACATCAATTTTTGGCGCCGCCGACGTGGACTTGTATTTAGATTTGTTTTAGGTTTCTTTTTCTTTTTATTATTTTTTGTTCTTTTTTTACGCCTTTGGTATTTTTCGATTCTTTTCAGATTTGGAGCGAAGCTACAAGGAAAGAAAACGTGCTATAAAAGGAAAGCATCGCCAAAGAAGGAAAGAAAAGAGGAATCTGAAAGGAGTGAAGAAGAAGATTTTGTATATAGTTATTTTGTTTAATTTTTTTTAGAAACTGTAAATAGGGTTTTATTTTTGTAAATTTTCTTTTCCTTTTTGGACATTTTTATTTTTGGACACTTTTTGGACTGGGACATTATTTTTAAAACCCTAAGGAAGGGTTAAAAATTAAATATAAACTGTTTGCAGGGAAGGACGACGATTCCGATCTCGTCTCGGCCCCTCGGGTTCGTACACTGACATAGGAGTCGGTGGCCTGAGTCGACTTCAACGGTTCATCGCCCGTCTGGTACGGGAGGTAAGACTCTATCCACCCATGAATCCCCCGTCAGTGGGTTTTATTTTGTGTGACAACTCACACCCCTGCAAATAGAATGTCGAACTGGTATTACAATAGCCAATACAACGAATATCCGAATGAGTTTCAAAATGGACGTTACTACTTTGACCATAGTGTGAATAGTGGTTGGGAACATCAACCTTTTCAAGGTTATGGCTCATACCATGATGAGCCCAATTACTATCCACATGCCAACCGGTCGTATTTAGCAAAATTCCTCTCTACTAGAGTCAACACGTAAGTTAGCTGAGGCGACACGTAAGTTAGCAGAAATGAATAACTTAGTTATGGACGAAAGCAATGTAACGTGTGAACCTTCTTTCCTAGATAAAATCAGGAAGTCATGTGAATCGACTCAGAAAATGCTGTTAGAGGCTCAGGAAAGAAATGCTCAAGATAGTTTTAATTTCCAATATAGTGTTTCCAATAGTACCTTTGAAAATGAGGATAGTTATTTGCATAATCAAGATGACAAGGTTAGAATTGGTAACACTACTTGTTTAGATGAGGTTCAACCATTTTCATTTTATTATAATGATGATTATGATGAGGACAGTGTTGATGAAGAATTTGAAATAAGTAGGCATAGTGATCAGGAATTTGTTACTCCAATTGAGCTTAATAATGATAATGTTTCTAGTTCAAATCCAAATAATTTTAATAATTATTCACCTATTCAAAAGGACGAGGATTTGACTAGAGATACCACCGTTTTAGACGATGTAGTATTTCCTTATGATTACGAAGCCGATGATAGTTTTAAGGAACGAGTTTATTCTGAGAACATTGTTTTAGAGTCTAGCGATTTAGAAACATTAGTCTTAGACAAAGAAAATGAACTCGTAGAGATGAGTGAGGATGAACCTGACTTAGAAGAATCAATTGACCATTTTCAGGAATTAGATGACCTTGAAATTAGGGAAGTTGTGACTAGTCTTTCTAGAGACACTGAAAACTCTAAGTTTGGGGGTGAGTATCATTCTCCATGTGCTTTAACTCTTAGAAAGGCCCCTCACTTGGGACTTGACATAAGTGCCTCAACCATTTTAAAAGATTATCTTCATACACGTTTTCCTGAACCTAGTGATGTCCATAGGGAAGTTCAGTTGTTAGAAACCCATCCTCTGGTTGATGTGGTTAGCCCAGGCTATGATACCCAGATTTTATTTTCCCACCAAATATTTTTCAACCAGTGGGAACGTATAAGTTTCAGATGTGTCAATTATTTAGTTTTGAGACTAAACCTAAGTACTTTAGGAAATTAGTATCGACACATTTTTTTATGATTGACCGCCAGTTTCATCGTGGTCAATTGTGTGAGTCAAAACTGATTGACTTTAAGGATCCGCAATTATTCAGGTTATTATTATGTGCTTTTAAGTTCTTATTCGAGTTTTTACAGACTTTACAACCTGAACCGGATCTTAGCTTTGAGGAATTCCAGCACAAGAAAATATTTTATTTGGACCCAGTTATAGAACCCGAACTCCAACCACATCTAGATGTAGTTGTCTTAAAACAGAAACTAGACAAGGGTGTGCATTATTTGTTAATTTTCTTGGCATGTTGCAGATTCCTTTTACTTGTGATAGCTCTATTTGGTTTTGATGACCCACAGATATTTCGGCTATTACTTTATGATTTTATAAGGTGACTAATCCTTTCTTAGTCTGGCTGAAGACTTTAAACTTAGCACTTCTTGGGAGGTAACCCAACATTCATGCGACACGGTAATATCTTTCCTTAACTCTTTTGCTTCAAATGGTAACAGTTTCTCCTTGTTCATGCTTTTAATTTTATCTTTAGAACATTGAGGACAATGTTAGATTTAAGTTTGGGGGTATGGGAGAAACTTTTAGTTGCATTAATAAACTCCGTGAGCCTAGAAATTTATGCTTATTAAGGATGGCACTAACCAATCTAAGTGGATGGAAGCATTTTGGTTGTAGGAGTTGAGGAACCAATCTGATTAGATGGCAACATCTAAAGAGTCTATTCATAAAAGCACATGCTCGGGTGTTAGAATTAAAGAAAAACACGGTAGTTTCGCCATATCTCGTTGAATCCTTTTCACTTCTATTTTTATTTTTCTTTAAAATATGTTTGTCTAAGTGATTAGGTGGGGCTCACGATTCAAGTTGTTACCACTGCTAGGTGAAATAGAGTGATTGAGATACAAAAAAAAAAAAAAAAAAAAAAAAAAGAAATTGAGACCAGACCAACAGACCAACCGGAATAAATTCAATAAAGTCGACCACTGGAACCCTTGTATATGCCAAATTGTGTTGACCAGAGTTAGGATTATCGACCACTTTGGTTCCCTTGTATATGCAAAGTGTGTTGATATTAGTTGACGATATCTCGATCCATTAGGATAAGTTCGTTTTGGCGGTGGCCTTGGAGACGAGATATGAGAAACACCATTCACCTTAGTCAACATCAAAACCATCTATGTTTTTCTGTATTCATTTCTTAATCTATCCATGTGATTGGTTGACTTCGGTTATGATGTTCTGAAACTATCTGAGTAGAACACTGTGACTTATATATGAATTTTAGTATGCTTGAGTGCAAACTCGTGTACATCAATTGGAATTTCGCATCAGGGTACTTCCTCCTGTAAACAATAAGTATGCCAACCAATGAGATTCTTTAGTGCCTTCCAAGGTTCTGCGTAGATAGTTAGGGTCTGGAGTATAAAGGTTTTGTGGGTATATCTCTGGTAAACCCTCCCGAGACTATAACTCGGCCACTAGGGCCACCTAGGGGTTTAAAGGCTTGTTGCATACGCTAAATGCAATCGACGATGCCTGCGACAATGAGTTAGGATTTTGTTTTTATTTTATTTTTGCTCGAGGACTAGCAAATAATAAGTTTGGGGGTATTTGATAGACGTATTTATGTGTCTATTTTGATCTCAATAATGTGTATTGTTAGTGCTCAGTTTTATACTTATTTGATTATTTTGTGTTTCTATAGGTGTTTTTGGAGAAATAAGCTTTTGCGGGAAAATTGGCTCGAAAAGTGGTATTTGCGCTCGTGGGAGAAAATTACTATTCGGACTCTCGGTTTGGATAAGGGGCACCTCAATTACTAAGGGGTACCCACTTGTTATTTACACCCAGGACGTTAAAGGCACTCGGCAGTTGGATAAGGGGCATCCATCATCTTCCCCATTTGAAATCAAATTTGGCGGGAAATTAAACTTTAAGAGAACCGAATTAGGGTTTGAGTTTTGGATGAATTTTAATGAGACTAAATCGTTGAAATTAATGGGTTTACTCAATGGGCTAAACAGTTCTGGTATATGTCTTGATCAATTAGAATTGGTCATAGAATCGTGTTGGAGTGAAATGAGTAAGGGAAAGTTTATCGGTTTTTGGATTAACTTGGAGAATACGTGGACATGTTGGAAGGAGCTATACCCTCTGTAGGATTCTGTTCTATCTATTAGAGAGTTTGGATGATTGCAGAAGACGTGTGAGAAGATTTTCAGGGAGTAGGATTTCACGGGGTTTGCTGACTATCTTGTTATCGAGCAGCTATTGTTAACAGAGAGTGGTTGCGTCTGTGATCACTTGGTGGACTGGAGGTATTGATTTAATCGGGGTTTTTCTCTGAAATGAGTTGGTTTGGGCCTGTTTAACCTAAACAGGATAGGTATATGCTCTAGATACGAATCAGAAGAGCTTTTCATGTGTATATCGACAAAACAGGGGAAGATACTCGGGTGATTTGTTTTTGGAAAGTACGTGGGATAGAAGAAAGATTCTCGGGATCTTTGGCTTGTTCGGAAGTTACACAAAAATGAGGAGAAGACTTCTACCAAATCAGGAAAGTATCGGATAATAACAGAAAGCCGTGTGAAGCAAAAAAAAAGTGAAGAAATTATTCCGTGACTTCCGGTGAAAGGCAGGGAGGGTTTGGAAAGATTTCACCGGAGTTTATTGGCCTGTGGTGTATATAAACGAAGGGAAGAGTCCAAACAGGGGTGGTCGAGACCTTGGGGAATATTTCTGGGTGTTGCTGTGAAGAAAACTCAGCTGCAGAGACGTCTCATCATCAGCAGGGAAGGAGAAGGAAGAAGAACAGAGAACAGCACTCAAAACCAGTACTGCAGAAACTGTTGCGTTTTCTTTCAAATCCAACACTTTTGTAACAGTTTTCCAACAATTATACTCATCTTGT